>JAHREE010147010.1:0-21923 GCA_033628505.1 Tringa tobata | reverse complement strand
AGCCTTTTATGCTGTGACTGTTGATGTGCAGTGGTATTAGTGAGGGAATACTCACAGCATTGTACAAAAAGGTATAAAGGAAACCAGTTAGTGCCCAAAGGAGTTTCTGTGATCACATCGTTCGCCTGCAGCGCAGGAAGTGAAAATAATAGTGACAGTGGAGTGCTGCCAGGGGTTTATCCGTGTTCAAAATGGAGGCAATTATTAGTGTACGCCAAAGATCTGCCCTAATCACAAAGACACGTGGGTACGTCATCGTGTGAGTGAGAACACGTGCAGTGTGGGACACGGACTCCCAGTGTCAGGATTAATACAAGCAGTGGGATGGCACTCCCTGCTCATCCCTCTTCCAGCTCCGTGCCAGCGGGCTGCAACTCAGCCCTGCAACCGTCCCGCAGCCCAACAGGTCCCCAGGAGGCAAGTGGGGAAACCGAGGCACGTGTGGCTTCCCGGGCGTGCGCAGGGAGAAACTTTGGCACGACAGGAGTGGAGGATTGTGTTACAGTCCTGCAGTCTGTGTCCCCCCTGCACTGTCTCTTTACAGTCAGGCATTTGGTCATTTCTAACGGGCAATTGCAAAAGGAGCCGACTGGAGTTTGCTCCCCAGCACTGAGGAAAATACCTGGATTCTCTGCTCGTTTTCCTTAATGGAAATTCACTTTGCTGTTGTTTTGCTGTTCCCCGAGGAAATCACTGCACTTCTCTGTGTCTCGGTTTTCCTCATCTGAAAAAAAGGGATGTGTTATCTCCTTTGTAAAGCCCTTTCAGATGCAGCAGTCAACATCGGGAAAAAGTTGGGCATTGCTGTTAACGATTTTTGCTGTGCCTAGCTCAGTATTTCTTTAGCTTCTGCCTTATCTCATTTTCTGTCACAGAGGCCACAGAGACCTTGATTCCCAAATTTAGTATTGATGATATTGATTTCCTTTTGAGTTATTGCAGCATTACATTTTTTTATGGTAACGAGTGGAGCTTCAGAAAACCGATTTGGTCTCCTTGGACCTTTCCCTCCCTGTTGCTGTAACACCAACCACCACCCCTCCTTCTTCGTGGCCTAATCCAGAAAAGCAAAGTCTTGGTCAGTTGGTGAACTACAAAGGGAGCTCTTAACTTTTTGCTGTGAAAGGAAACAAGGCGACGTTATGTTGATGCCTGCATAGGCACGTACGGGGCTTGTAGCAAAAAATTAGTTCAGCTACTTGAGAATATTTTCAAAGCTTTTCTCGCTGTCACTGCGTATACTGATGTCTGCAGTCTCCTCAGAAGGCTTCTGTACCCTTTGGCAGAGAGCCTGCTGCTTTGAGAATGGTTTCCTTAGGAACAGCTGTATCCTGTGTGTTGGGTAACGCAGCAGCTCTCCCCCCTCTCCGTTTGGTTTTCCAAAGGCAGATGTCTCAGGGTTGGCGTTGGTGCAGTCGCTCACAAGTTTGACAGTTTTTTTTATAGTGCTGGAGAATGTGGTTGTTTAGATTGTGCTTTCCTCCTGGCCACAGTGCAAGCGGTGATTGACGTTGCCCATCTTTTGCAGGTGGGAGACA
Organism: Tringa tobata; assembly: GCA_033628505.1. NCBI lineage: Eukaryota > Metazoa > Chordata > Aves > Charadriiformes > Scolopacidae > Tringa > Tringa tobata. Next base: position 20,385 of record JAHREE010147010.1, on the reverse strand, counting down.
TAGTGTCTGTTATTGACATGCCACCAAAGGAGCTGACCACCTGGTGGAGAGGCAAACACGGATTTCAGGTAGGCACAACCATCAGACATGAGAGTGGGACTTAAATCAAGGCAGGGAACTCTGCCCCGTGTTCACAGAGCTCATGGATAGAAGCAGAGTGTCCCTGCGGTGGTGTAAGAGGACTTCCCCTTTTTTCAACTGGGGCTAGAGCAGACACGTGGCCTTCAAAGGAAGGTATCTCCTACCCCACCATGGTAGCCATGACCCTTTGGTTGAGAGCTGGCCTGATGTTAGCAGAATCTTCTGTTGTCCCCCTCCGAGGCAGCTGACACCATGATTTAAATCATCCCATTCCTTCCACTGGCTGAAACTAGATCAGGCACAACATAGAGGATTCGGAGAAAGCCCGTTGGTAAGACACTGCCACTGACTCGGACAAGGCACCCAAGGGACCTTGGCTTCCCCATCTGCATTTAGTGTGTGCTGTTGTGGTCCTGGTCTCTGTGCATGTCATAGCAGAGAGATTTAGGCTGAATTTTCAGAAGATCCTATACACACCTGGGAATTGGCTACCAAAACTTCTGTGTCGAAATGGCTCTTTCCTTCCAAAAGAGTTGTCCTGGCTCGTTTTGTATCCTAACCTAAGGATAAGTCCCTAGCTTGGATTTTCTCATTAGGAAATTTAATTTTAAAAAAGTCTCTCTTTACAAAACAAACCTCAAAAGCTACTGAAGGTTGGGGGTAACTGACTTTCTGCCTGCTCACACTCCAGCGTCTCACGTTTCAGCGCCTTTCAAGCGGGAGGGATTTTCATCGTGCAGTTGCTGCCTGTGAGTAGGTGGAATTCCGAGTTTGCTCTGGAGAGGGTCAGAGTTGAGCCCAGACACTTGTATGTTTTGGCTTGGAAAGTCTTCTCAGAGTCCCTCAGCTTGTCCCTGACTTCTCTTGCTGTGCCAGATGCAGCTCGCGGTGCTGCTGTCATTAATCGCGGGGCTGGGGGCAATTGGATCCCCAAACACTGCAAATCCCCTCGGAACGGAGCGTTAGTTACACGGTTACATTTCTCTCCCATCAGCCAGAGCCAGGGAGATACAGCTTTCCTTGGCTTTGTAGCAGATGTGGGAATTCAGATGGTATCTCGTTTGTAAAATCAGAGCAGCGTGGACACGCGATACCTGCTCGGAAATTAAATTTATTTCTAGGGTTAACACATCGGTATTTCTGGAACAAGCTTGACTGTTCTTCTAGTTTTTGAAGTGTATTACGGCTTTGCAGGACGTTTGTTCTGATTCTAGAAACTTTAAAACTGTATTTGCCCTACGATCAGAAATCAGTACTGCTTGGACTGATCAGGCTGCGCCGCGTTTGGCTTCCAAGGGAATCAATAAACCAAAGCAAAACAACTTTGTGTTGTTTTGTGTCTGACACTTTGCACGAAGCTGATGGATTACAAGTAGACGTAGATTCCTTTTTTTCAGCTCGAGCTCCCCATCAGCCTGGCTGGAGTCGTGGCTGGATGTGAAGAGCATCGCTGGTGATTAAAGACACAAGGAGCGAGGGAGCTCTTGTGGAGTTTGTCACTGCCTTCTGTCTCTCAGATCCAAGAAATCTTATTGTGCTTTCCCAGCACAGAAACATGTTGATGAGCAAACTGCTTGCGAAGGGGTTTGTCTATCCGGGCTCAGTCTCCTGACACAAGAGATCAGAGCAGCTGCAGAAATAGAGCACCATATTTTGGCTTAGCGGAAAATTAGGGCTGGAATAATCTTGTGTCTCAAACTTTAAGGAAGAGTCTCTCATGGCTGGAATCAGATCAGGCAGAAGATGCAGTCGGTGGGTTTGGAGAAGCCCTTCAGCTGTGATGGGCGACCGTCTGGGTGTGTTCTGCTTCTGCTGGTAGCGGGGAACGCTGGTGAGCTCCGAGGTGGTTCTCAGCAGCTGTGTCTCCATCTCCAGGCAGTGATTTCATAAGCTGTGCTAACTCAGTGGTTTCTGCCTGAGCAGGTCCCTTCCACAGGACAGGAGGAACTGGGCACAAATTGAACATAAGAAGTTCCACCTAAACATGAGAAGGAACTTCTTGACTTTGAGGGTGGCAGAGCCCTGGAAGAGGCTGCCCAGGGAGGTGGTGGAGTCTCCTTCTCTGGAGACATTCAAACCCGCCTGGACACATTCCTGTGGGACCTGCTCTGGGTGGCCCTGCTTTGGCAGGGGGTTGGACTGGATGATCTCCAGAGGTCCCTTCCTACCCCATGGTATTCTGTGATTCTGTGATTTCCAGAGGGAGGTGTTTTCCCTGTGAATTGATGGTTTTTGTCATTTATTTCAAATGTACTTCTCAGAGCTTTTCATTTCCATGGAATGCCATCAGAGATGCAAATTCCAGGGCTGTAAAAAAAGAGAGAGGAGAGTTTTTTAACCCATGTTTCAAGTTTTTAAGGCCCATGAGCTGTGAGTGTACAGCAAAAGTACATTTCCCTGATGCAGTGGAGTTTTTTGACCATTCTAAGTGCTGCAGTGAGAAGAGAATCCAGGGAAAGGAAAATTCTCTCTGGTGTTGATACACCAGACCTAGAGATGTGTTGCATTTCACTACAGAATTGTACCTGATATATACTTGAGTATATATATATATACTTGAGTGTATATATATACTTGAGTATAGGTGAGAAATGTTGTCATAGTAATATATATAACAGCAATATGGGCAACCTTTAAAGCATTTATGATAGGCAAGCAATTCTGTTCCACTTTAGGAACAATAGCCATTGTAAACATGATAGCAATCTGTTGATCCAGCCATTTTAATTAATAAAATAAATCAACTGTCTTGCTGGATAGTTGTGATTCTGAGAGCGGATAAAAGCAGGAGGTCCAGAGACGGAATGTTTGGGCAGTTTATTTGTGTTATTTCACAGGTTTTTGTTTTGTGCTAGGAAAGGAGCAGGGTTTTATCAAAAGGACCCCAGCTGACACTGTAAATCATGTCTCAGAGCAAGGTTTCACTGAATGGTGATAAAAATTTACTTCTTGACTTAAAAGAACTTACCTGGTTTTGTGCATTTAAACCAGCTGTGACTCCTGTGTGTCTGGGCAGAAATGCATCCATTTCTGCAAGTTCCCCATCTATTAGAATAAATTAGAGGTTTCTCTGGGTTATGCAAATGAGGCAGCTCTACAGACGTCAACAGGAACACAAATCTGAGAGGGTGCAAGTGTGTTGTGTGTGAGCTGCAGCTCCCGTTCTGCAGGGAAGTCAGTTTATCTTTTGCCTGAGCTGTCCTTCGGCAATGAGTCACCGCTTTTCTTCTCCTTCAGCTTCCTCTGCTAGAGTTGTGGGTGCCCTTCTCCCAATACCTGAGCTAATGATGCATTGCAGGGCACTTAATCCTCTGCAGAACAAAACAACCCACTGGGCTTCTTATCATTTTCTCTGCTCAAAGTAAGACGATTTTGAAGATATTTTTCCTCAAGCCCTTTTCTTTTCAAATGTCCTCGGTGAGTCACTGCTTTCATTGTGAGATTGTTACCTAAATTACAGCCACCTCCACATTAACAGCCTTCCAGCCCTCTTTGTTCTTCTTCTTCATGCTTTGTCTTTTCAATCAGTGCCTGTGTTTCAGACAGCTGAATCACCAGGGACGGGCCATGCACAACTGCCTTTTGATCTTCTGAAGAATTCCATCTTTTGGGTAGAGTTTCATGACTTGCACTCTTGCAGGACAGCGAGCTGCACAGCTGCTGGAGGTGGCACAATGCACAAGAGTGGGAATTACTGGAGCAGGATTGACTTTTTTGGTATCAGCCTGTGTTTATTTGAGCTTGAAGTGGTTGTGAAGCTGCAGACCCTTGCTTCAAACCCTATTCCACACTGAGCCCCAACACAGGCTTTAAGATTGAAGAGATTTGCCCCAAAAGGGCCATTTTAATCTTGGATTGGTCAGGTGTAAAACTGGCTTAGTTAAAACCTTTTATTTTTTTCTTGTTCCTCATTTTCTAACAAACACCATGTATGTGATGTGAACAGAGGGCAGTAATTAGTACAAATGGCCTGGGAAGGCTGAGCACATTTTTGTGGCTAGTGTCACTTTGGAAAGACCGGTCCTTAAATGAGAAGCCCAAGTTTGATTTCTGGTGGCCGTGCCTTGATCTGGGAGCTCGGCGCGAGAGCAGCCATCTGGCTGGGGAATGAAATCACCTGCGAGGCAGGCAGTGTGCGAGAGCCCAGTGGCCGTGTCACCAGTGACGTCATTTCTCAGCCAGATGGCCACTTCCATCTGCGGCACGGTGCCAACTGCAGGAAGAGATCGGGCAAAATTCCGTCTGAACTCATTTGCCACCGGTTCCCTGCTCCGCACGCGGCCCCTCGGCCCGTTTTCTGTGGGCAGGGAGCAGAAGCTGGCCTGGGGACAGGCACGGGGACACGGGAGGTGGCATCTCCCCACATCCTTAGGAGTGAACGCACCTCTTGAGTGAGCAGCAGAGATTTCTCGAGTGAGCAGCAGAGATTTCTCCCACCTCACTCCGGGAACTCATGGGACCTTTGGGAGCATCAGGTTCAGTGTTCGGCCGCTCCAGAGGGTGGGAATGTTGGAAGAGCCTTTGACCAGCCTCACCTCATACCAGTCAGGTATGGATAATTAGCATTATCCTGCACAGACGTTATTTTTTTTGTGAATAAAAGAAATTCAGAGCGTTTTATGACCGAGATGCTCAGTTCTCTTTTGCTAGAGTTCAGGATAAAGACTAACTCTCCTGTTTCCCCTGTAAGAGGTGTCCCTCTTTTGTCCCAAATCCAGGTTCTTTACCCTCTGTGCAAGCCAAGAACACAGAGAGCAGAGGTATTTCCAAGTTTATTCCATTAATGCCCAGAAATGGGGTGCCCGTCCCAAGGGAGCACACCTTAGTTTCAAAAATTTCCCTTTTTATACACTAATTATTACATATTCTAATTCTAACAATTAATACATATTCAGTGTTATTCTCTTCAATGATTGGTCATGATTTCTTCATTTCCTATGTAAATTACTGCAGAAGCTCTGTCGTATTCTTCCGTTGTTCTCTTTAGAGTGGTTGGTGTCGTTTAGGGAGGTGGTAGTGGATCGGTGGTTGCACTTTCCCCCTGCTGAAATTACCTTTTACCTCCTCCTCCTCCTCTAATCCTGGCAGTTCCAGGTGTTTTTCTCAGTTTGCTGCCCAAGCCTCCTGTTCATCATTCTCTAGACAGAAATATCCTGCTTATTAACAAAGCTACGTTGCCAAGTATTTAGTGCCTTAATTAAATCTTAGATTAATCATGTCAAACTTACTATTTCTCTGTAATTAATGAAATATGCTTGGGGCTGCATAGATGACTTTTAGCAGCAGCTGCAGGTTCCCTTGTTTCGTTTGATTATGTGTTACATTTCATTTTTTCTAGTTAATACCAATTTTACTACAACACCTCCAAATGGGCGAGTACCTTCTTAACGGGAGCGCACTGGTGCACCAGTACTGTGGGAAACCAGCTGTGGGTGCCCCACTCTCTGCCCGGGTCACCAATATATGTAATTACTTGGTGAACAGTGTAGTGAAAATTCTGCTTGTGAAAGCCAAACAAGCAATGAAAGTGTTTTTCTGACCCGTCATGATCTAAATCTAAAAGTGAAAAAAAATTTTGAATTAAACTTATCCCATAGTTTAGCCCTTGTCAAAGCCAAAAAATAATCAGAATGTCTCCAACTATGGTTCATTTGCCATTTATGTTGCTGCTACTTTCTCATTTGTTTGAATTCCCTCCTCGTTCACTGGAAATGATCACTGTTGTTTTGACTTTTCCCCTTAAAGCCTCATGTATCTTCCAGTTTTAGCAGATGCTGGCATAAAAGTGAAAATAAAAAGACGTAGTAGCTGTTGCAGAAATGTTTGCATACAATAGCCCGTGCTTTCCTCCTTTGGTTAAGGTGTATAGTGATTTTTTTAACCTTTAGATGACCTTGTATTTATCTAAATATATACTATCCTCGCTATTAATTTTCATACATTGCCAAATCCTTTAATCCTGGCTCAAGCTCTGGCAGTGCCTTGCTACATCCGTTGAGATTAACTCTTGGACTAAACCCATTTATTTATACAAAATCATGGAAACCTTGCCATGGGAGGAAAAGCAGCGTCTTTTAAGTGGCTGGGAATGAGGCAGAAGTTATAGGTTATGACCCTGAAGATGGTCTCTTGGGGATCTTACAAGAAAAGTCAGAATAAATAAGTCAGAAAATGCAAGCCCTCAGCGCTATTGCCAGGAAGTTAACATCAGAGAGCTCGTCGGCAGCAGCACAAGTGAAATTTTTCTTTCTCTTAAAAGTCTGTTTCAGTTATTGGTTGTGAACCTGGCAAAAAGGCTACCTCAAGAACAGGTATAGGGCTTTAGTTGGGAAAGGTTCCCAGGTATCTAGAAGCAGTGACGTAACCATCTCGAGCCTCCTTTCACTTCTAAATTCATGTTCAGTGTTGTGTATTTCATCCAGAAAGAGCAGACACATCATGGCACCAAAGGGCAACGAGCCTTTGATTGCAGGCTGGGATTTGGGGTAGGATTTAGATCCCACCCTTTTTCATTACAATTAATGGAAGTTTAGTGTCCGAGGACTTAGGGTTTCTTTACACTTCTCAGGCATAGACATTGCAGGCAATTAAAAAAGGCTCCCAAATTATTGAGGATGACACAAACTGTCACTTCGGCGACGTATCGGTTGTGGGATGGAGCTGAGGATTTCACTGGGTGTGGACACTCTCCTGCATCTCTCGCACAGGGAATGGCCAAGAGAGACTCGTAGCTGTAGGAAAGTGTTTAAAAAAATATATAATGTATTGTTTAAATACCAGGACTTTTTGTTTATGTACCAATCAGCCTGTTTCTCGCTATCCCCTGGCGAAGCAGCGTCACCGAGCTCGGAGCTGCCTGACGAAGGACCCCTCTGTGATGCTGGGGCTCCTGCTGGTTTTCTGGTGCTAATTGGCCTCTTTCTCTCTACAAACTGCACACAAATCCCCACTGCATTAGAGAAGTCCAGGATATCATCTCCATGCTAAATTGGCCCTCCCACCTGAGCGAGCAGTTGGGTGAAACCATACATTATGTTGGGGTTTGGATGGGTTCTTCAGCTCCGTGAGTCCCTTGAGCTCGGGCCGGTCTCGATTACAGGGAGCTGGAGATGAGAGAAGCAAGATCTCCCCATCCGTGGGGCTGCTGTTACTGCTCCCCTGCTGTCTGAATCTTAACAAAAAGCATATTTCCCAGTCTTTAACGTTAGGGATGACAGATCATAGTTTGGTGGATTTTGGGGGTGTGGGGAGGAGCAGTTATCTGGGGTCGTTATGGACCATTGCTTCCCTTAGGGAATTTGGAAGAGTTTCAAAGCCTGGAGTGTTCACCTGGACACACCGTGCACAACGCTGCTGCTCAATTGCTGGGTGGTTTATGGGTGAAAATCAACTCGGAGGAGGAGAGAGGTTTTATTTTGGGTTTTTTTTTTTTTCCTTGGAGACAAAAGGAGATTGTGCAAGACGAATAAATAGAGAGGGGGCTGTTTGCCAGCCTGGCAGCTCTGCCTGCCTCCTGGCTCCAGCAAATTTCAGGGATGTGCTGACAGGTCCGGCAGCGGTTCCTGGCCCCGTTCTTCTGGTGGGATGAGCTTGGGGCCCGTCCCCCTGGCTCTTTGCCACCCTTTGTGGCAGCACTTGACCAAACCGTGGCTGCCTGAAGTGACTTGATGCCTTCAGCTGTCCGAATCGCATGCCTGACACGGGACAGGAAATCCTGCTTCTGGAAACGGTCCCAAGGGTGGTGGGGCTTGAATTACATCTCACGGCACGGAAGCCCTGTTGGGTGAGGAGGTGGAAAACGGTCTGGAAATACGGACTAAGGATAAAAGTTGCCCAAGGCTCTGGTCTGGGTTGACTTTCCCCTGGGATGGGAGTGAGAAGGAAGATGCTGTAAAGCGGGGAGAAGGCCTGGATTCTGGGGAGCGTGAAACTCCTGTCTGGTCGCATCTTAAATCCTTAAGTAGTGGAAGGGAAATAATTTCACTTCTTCCTGGATACGGAGACCTTTGAGTGGCCTGTGAATTTCTACAGGCACATCTTAGTTAAACAAAACGTTAAAAACCTCCCCATCCTCTAGTCTTTAACACTTAGTATGGTTTAGATATTCCTTCCAGCATTTCTGAGTTAGAAGGGTCTTAGAATGGTTTGGGTTGGAAATGCCACCCCCTGCCCTGGGCAGGGACACCTCCCACCACACCAGGTTGCTCCAAGCCCCCTCCAACCTGCCCTTGAACCCCTCCAGTGATGGGGCAGCCACAGCTTCTCTGGGCAACCTGGGCCAGGCTCTCACCACCCTCACAGCAAAGAAGTTCTTCTCAGGATGGAGATGCAGAGAAAATACTGTGTTAAGGGTCGGTGCAGAAACGCTGCAAATTAGCAGTGGAAATTAATCAGCGACAGGACCTTGCTGTGATGTGGGCACTCGAGGTGTCTCCATTGTCACTGATGCTGGTGGCAGAGAAGCAGATGCATTCTGTCCCAATTTTGGGCATAGCTGCTGTGTGGGAGCCCAGGGTGGGTCGTTGCATCTGAAGCATCTTCGAATATTTGCTAAAGAGGGTTGTGCCTCTGGGCTTTGTGTCTGGAATATTCCTTGTGTTTCAGCTTGCTCAGCAGAGAAATCACGATGGTAAAGAGCTCGTCGGTCCCTTTGTCAGCTCTTCTCTGGAATCAGGTCTCAGTAGTGGGTGTGTGGCACCACTCTTCCCCTCCTTTGCTGACAGGGAAACTGAGGCACAGCGGTGGCAATGGCAGATACAAGAGCACACACCAAGCGTTCTGGCTCTTATTAGAGATTTTTTGCTACATCATGCTGTTTCTTCTAAAAATACTTGCGTTTAGTCAAATTACTGGCTTCTTACTTCCCAATGTAGAACTCCTTTTACTCTCATTTTACTCTATGTATATTTTATTAAACCCGTTCTCAGTTCTAAGATTGACTTTAATTCAATTTAACTAAAACCACACAGAACTTTTTAAACAAGCTCTTTAAACACGCTTCGTTTGAGTCCTTGAGGAGTATCGCTTATTACCCACGCTGGTCAGATCCAGCAGTAAGGCTGGGACACGGGAGAGAGATTTCTGCCTTCAAAGTGTCTTCTCCTGGGGGAAAACAGGCATTTTTCTGGAATGGGACTATACGAATATGCTGACCCGCACTTGATTTCAATTTTCTAAAGGAATAAAATACTAAAGGGCTTGTGAAGGTAGTACTTTGAGAGTGAAAAAAAGAGATTTGAGTGCAGCTAATCACTCTCTTCATTAAATTTGGTGTTACATACATGCAGCCGGGCGCAGGGAACCCAGCTGAGCTCTTTCTCTCCCTCTCTCATTCCACTGGAGACGTGGGGGGGTGTAGCACACTCGTCCTCCCCCCTCTCTGTTGAATATCTCTGTCCCGTGGACCACACTTAGAAAACGGAGCTGACGCTGTGTTTTACAGAACTGATTATTTGGTTTGTAGAATTTTTGGCTGCATCATTTTGAAAAATTCTTCCTCTGACGCTGGTCATTTGATGCTGGATAATGTTATGGAGCATCAGGCAAGCAGAGCTGGAGGAAAATGTTTAAGAGTTGCTGGTTTAACAGTTGAGACCTTAAACCCCCTACATTCAGTATTCTGCCTCTCCCTCTGTTTTTACTGCAGGTTGGATTTTTCCCCAGTGAGTGTGTCGAACTAATTAACGACAAAGTTCCTCAGTCCGTGACCAATTCTGTGCCAAAACCAGGTAAGGGAATCACGTTTTATGACGCGGGGAAATAAAACGGCGTTGTCTTTTTGCTGTTCCATGTTTAGTATCTCCTTTGTACTTATCATGTTATTCTCTGTGTATCGATCACCCTTTGTACATACCGTGTTACCCGTGTGTGTGTTGATCGTCCACGTGTCACCTCTCTCTGAGTAGCTGCCACTGTTGAATGTCTTCTCATCTGCGGTGTTTTGTAAACTCCTATCAATGTCCATCTCCTGCCTGATTTGGAAGATTTTAAGAATTTAAGATTCCTGTGGCAATCTGCAATGGGTGATTCCATGCAACATCCCCGTTCTTGGTGTCCAGAGAGAGTTGCATGTTAGTTTTTTTTTCATACAGAACATACCGGCGACCCAGAAGTGTTCATGCTGATTTAGGTGGAATAGATTAATTAGGTACTGGGAGCTTCTCTCTGTTTGGGCATTGATGGAGAAAGTCAGATACAACAGAACTTGGAATCCTAATTGCTTCTGCTCTGGGTGTGTTGACTCCATCTCCTTCCTGCTGCTTTCTGGACAGCTTTGTATTGTATGAAATACGGGCAGATTAATACCAAGCTTTGCTGATGAAAAGCAAAATAAATAGAAAATGAGATCTTGGATCTGATTCTGCTGTCACCCAGTGCACACTGGAAGTGATTGCAGTTGTGCTGGTGTAACAGATCTCTGCAGAAGTTACTGGTGGTGAAGCGTTTGGTTAGTTCTTCCAATTTTTAAAAGCTTATCTATATATTCGTATATAGAAAGATATGTCTTTTGTTTCGAGAGAAGGCAGTTTGAAATTGCTGATCTTTGTTAAAGCGTTACGCAGCCGGCAAGTTGAGTTGGAAAGCTGGGGAAGTGGCGTTCTTTTCATCTATTTTCTTTACTTTAATGGTGTTCTTTATCTTATAAGATTGCTGACTTGATACTTTAAAACAAATAGATGTGATTCATCCGCGAGCTTCAAAGCGCTGGCGGTTCAGGGAAATAGTTTTCTTGGACATTGGAATTCCCAGCCTTTTTTTATTCCCGGGAACACGCAAATGTGTGTGCTAGAACCAGTGTCCCGGGGATCACTCGCCGCCCCAAGCGCTGCAGCAGGTGCTCGTTCCATAAATCCCCTATCTGCCTTTTGTTGGTGGAAGCTGATCTCTAAATACTCTAAATATTACTCACTTTTCCCTGCCCCGTCAGCCACAGCGTGTGGATGAGGGCAGCTTTAAACCTAAATACGGGCCAGGCTGATAGATAAGATCGTAAGCAAGTGTTTATTATTAAATATGGCTCAGGCAATTAAATGGCCTGAGCTGCGAGTGCAATAGTTTCTTGCTATGCTTTAATGAGAGATAATGAAGCAGCATAGATTAATAGATTCTATTTGGCTTTAACAACGCTCTAGGGGGTGGATTTCCTCTTTCAGTCCTGGGAAATGTTTGTTATAAAGTTGATACCAAAAACCCAAGCCCTATTAAAAGTAATAAGTTGAAAGATATTGCCAAGTCATGAGGCTGTCCCTGTTGACCTTCCCTGATAGTTCTTCTTTGCCTACAATTAGAGGCAAAAGGCTGCTCTAGAGGAACACTAATGAGCTTTCAGAGGTAAGGATGGCTGGAGCAGGGGCTGCAGCTGCCTCTGTGATCCCTCCCTGCCCTTCCCTGGCACACGGAATTTGTCAGAGCGTTTCTTCCAGCATTATGCTTTCTATTTTTTTCCAGCTTGGGTTCTGGTTTAAACTGCAAGAGGGGAGACTGAGATGAGATGTGGGGAAGAAATTCTTCTCTGAGGGTGGTGAGAGCCTGGCCCAGGTTGCCCAGAGAAGCCGTGGCTGCCCCATCCCTGGAGGGGTTGAAGGGCAGGTTGGAGGGGGCTTGGAGCAACCTGGTGTGGTGGGAGGTGTCCCTGCCCAGGGCAGGGGTGGGACATTAAGGTGGATGGTCATTAAGGTCCCTTCCAACCCAAACCATTCAATGGTGCGGTGGAGGCCGAAGCCCTGAAGACTCTTCCTCGGTTGTTATGGGAGTCGTGCCGTGGCGGGAGGTGACAGGAGCTGGGGAAGAGGTTCCCAGAGTTGAGGTGTGTTGAAGGTGGTGCTGGAGAGCTCGAGGAACCTCTGTGCCTGGAGGAGGATGAAGGGGTGAGAAGATGAAAGGGGAGGAAGGCATTTGAGGTCCCTGGGCTGGATGGGGTGTCAGCGCAGCCCAGGAGGGTGACACGGAGCAGTGGGGACTCACTGGGGCACCTGGGTGGCTCAGACATGGGAAACTGGAGCTTTCCCAGCAGTTCCTCCAGGGCATCGCTGGGAATTGCGGTGCTGGGATAACGCAGGAGAGCTTGCATTTTCCTCACCCCTCTTCCCTCTGTTTCATGAGTTCTAAAGCTTAAACATATCGGGCATTTCTCATGCACATAAATATCCACATCAATTGATTTTCTCCCCTTACCTCTGTTAGAAACATCCCACTGGCTTTTCCTAATGAAATATAGACTTTTCTAAAAGGAACCGCTTGGAGCTTTTCTCCTTAGTTGACATTAGCAGGGTGTTTCATCTCGAATTAATATGGAGTTTTAGATTTGGGCTTGATAAGACATACTCATCAACATGCAAGCTTTATTTTCTTTAATCAAAATACGATGTGCAGATCTAGGACATTTTGTATCTGCAGTGTAAAGCCCTCTTGCCACGAAGGAGTTTACAAACACAGAGCTCCTTGTGTTGTTTAATTGTCCCTAGATTTGGCTGGGCTGAGGGATCTAATGAAAAGCAGATGGAAAGCAGAGAACTTCCTGCCCTGCCTTTTTATTATTATTTATAATTAGAGGGTTTGATTTGCAGAAGTGATGGGGACAGCATGTTAATAGAACCATAAAATACGGCAATGGTCTCTAATGCAGTACAAATAATGACTGAGGTTCAAGTGAAAATGGTTTAAGTGCAAATTCTGCTTTTAGAAACAGTATTTTTTTTTTGACTGGGGAAGTTGATGCTCACACCAGTGATAACGCAGCTGGTGCTTGAGGGAAAGAAAATGGACCGTACAGGAAAACCATCTGTTTTATTCAATTCTGAACATTCAAAGTAATAAGAAAGAATATTGGTTTTGCCTTGAGTCACCTCTGAAGTGTATTTGACACTGAAGTGGGGATTGTCAAAGCTGTCACCTCCCAAGGTACTGCTGGGGTAGGGATGCTGGCGGGGATGTGTATGTACCTGTGCTTGTATGCACAGGCTGTCACCAGAAAATTACAGTCAGTGTCGTTGTTGCTTAACAAAATCAGTTAGTGTTTCCCTTTTCCAAACTTTGTACAGGTGAGAAAATCCTACAAGGGATCTCAGAAGTTGCCCACTGAGGGGTATTTTCCCTTCAGTATTATACTAAGCCCAGGTCCCTTTTTTTCATGTTCAGTGCTGTAAGAAAATGTGGGGTTTTTGTTTTTTTTTTTCAGGTGGGACTCAATCTGATGTTCTCACTGTTTCTATTTATGTAAAAATCACTGTGAAGATCCAGGAAGGTAGTGTGGGCTCACCAAGCCCCAGGTTGCTTCAGCACTTGCCTTATTTTCTAAATTCTTCCTGTATTCTTACTCAGATACAATACTGCAATGATAACTTCTTAGCCTAAATTATTATATTGAATTAATATCTAATATTAAATAGCTAATACCATTTACCAAGAGTTTAGCTGAAGTTTAGTACCGCAGTAGAAGGAATCAGGTTGTGTTTAGAAGGATTTTTTAAAAAGATCCAGGATAAAGGTTGCATTTGAATTTCAGATATTTGGTGGGAAGGGAATCTTTTAAATATTCATTGTGCAGAAAAAAAGCAAATAGCTGTTTTGTTTTTTCCCTTCCAAGTGAACATTTGGGGATTGCCTGGAGATTGTGGCCGTGTTTACTCTTCTCGTTCGCTCCTGTCCGTCTCCAGTTGGTCTTTTCTGGGAACTCTGTGTGTGTGTGTGTGTGTGTGTGTGTGTGTGTGTTCCCGTTGTCCCCACTCGTCCCTTTGGCAGTGTCAGCAGCAGCACATCTCAGTTACCTGTTCCACTCCCTTCTTTCTCATAATTCTGGGTATTTGTGCTTTAACAACATTTAAAATCACGTATCACGCTTCACCTCATACACACAATTTGTTTGCTGTCATTTGCTAACGAGTAGCATCTTGGGCCAGTTACAGCTTAAATGAAGAATTGGGGGATAAGAAGGTAAAGTTCCCTTTCTTCTTTTTTTTTTTTTTTCAAAACAATGAGCATTTTTAAAATCAGGGGTCGTTCTCACCCATTCCTCAGCCCTGCTTATGCTAAAAGAAGGAATAACCCCAGCAGCTCTGCCCAACTTTATGGAGGATTTTTCCAATTCCTGTCCCATCCATTCATTTAATTGAGATTTAACAGGTAAACGTGCTCTTACAGTGTGCAACAAAGGACACGTTAAAGGGCACTTGGTATTAGAAGCTGTTGTAAATGCATAATTTTTTTTTTCTTAAACATAAATAGATTAATCTGGGTCAACACACCAAATATAGATAACCCACTGAACTTCAGGAGGATTGAAATTTAGGTCTGGATCGGGCCACAGACTCTCTTCTGGCCTCCTGAAGGCTCTGGTTCGGTGCTGAAGGGATTCATTTTCGTTGCAAAAAATGCAAAGTGAATTCTGTTCATTGTCTTGGAGCTATTGCAATCAAACAGGCTCTTCAGAGGTCGTGCCTGGTCTGAAACAGGCTAATTGCTAATCCCTGGGCAAAAAAGATGGGGTTTGGATGTGGTCTTTTAAATTAAAAAAAATGAGGAAGAATAAGGTACGAATAAAACTTGCATTGGCTCAACAGCCCCTTGACACTGATGAGTGCATCGTGTCTCAGGGGTTTTATAAGGAAAATGTAGAAAGATAAAATGTATTTAATTAGCACCAGTCTTGCTGGTCTTATGCAAACAAACCAGTTTGCCGTTCGACATGCAACTGTCCCATTAAAGCTAAATTAAATCAAAACGTTACTGAGCAGAGAGGGGTGTCCAGGTGTTTCCAGCTGGAAGCAGAGAGGGAATGGACAGACGGACACGCTCGGGGCTGCCCAGTGCAGGGCTCGGTGCAGAAGACACAAAACGTGCTCAGTATTGACAGAGCTAAGGACCAGTCCTTCACAAAATCCCATTCTCTGGGCTCCCGTGGAGCTCAGGCAGAGCCCTGAGTGGACGGAGATTGCAGGATAAAAGCTCAGCACCCCCCCAAAAAGTGTAAAAATGAACTTGTTTAGCAGACTTGCACACCTCTTTGCACTGTGCTGCAGAGATTTCTCAATATTTCACCACCCTGGCTCAGCCTGTTGGGCTGGGTGTTCCAACAGAGACTTCAGGAGGACAATGCCATCCTGCTTCACCCCAGATTTGAGCTGCTCTCATGGGTTATTTCCTGGACTTTGTGTTTTCTCCCCATCCATCCAAAACCAAAAATCTAACACTTGGGGCTGAGGCAGCAAGAGCTAATTAAGTCTCTGCCTTCCCTGCAATTAATGATTTTTGGGAAAAGCACCTTTTGTCAATGGGAAAACAGAGCTCTGAGACAAATTTGGTTTTCTTTTTGCACAGAATGAAAAATAAGATAAAGCAGATGTCTGCTTTAGCACCACCAGCAGTGGAGGGAAGCTAAATGTGTAAGGATGGAACCGAATTACGCAAAAATGTAAATTTACAAATGTGGGAGTTGTTTTCTTTTGTAAGAGGTTGGCATTGTCCCTCTCCATAAAGAAATGTTACATCTTCCAGCCCGGTTTTTGACTCAACAAAGTATTTAAACATGGGTTTAACCATAAACACATGCTCAGCAGACAGGGAAATAATGCAAACATCCCGCGCTCCGCTCCCCAGCTCAGCAGGGATGGGCCCCCTGCGAAAAGTTCAACATGCAAAATGTTGGGGGTTTTTTTATTTTTTATTTTTTTGGTTGTTTTTTTTCAGCTGGGACACACTGGGTGGGGAATTCTTGGATCCTAATGAATTTCCAAAATGTTTAGGGAATAAAGCACCAAAGAGCTTGAAGGATGGGGTCTGTGGTCATGGTTTGCGCTGTGTGTAGCCTCGCAGAGCTTTATATGAAATTAACCCATTTTCAGAGGGTGCATATTTTAACCAACTGCTGTTTGTTTGTTTGTTTTTGTCTTTTTTTTTTAATTATACCTTCCCAGTCTCCCCTGCCCACGGAGCCCGTCCAGCGTCTTGGAGCTACTTCCCCCCTTGTACGTTTTCATTTATTCCTTTTTTTTCTTCTTTCACTCTCTCTCTGTGTCTCTCTCTTTTATTTTTTCCTCTTCTGTACATGCAAGTCAGTAGCACTGATGCTTTGAAGGATATTCAGGGAAACCAAACCAAGCCTTTAGTCCTAACGTGCCTTTTTAAAAGCTTTTTGGACATAAAACGCTACAGGAGGGCAAGAAAGAAACTGTTTTGCTGTTGGAGATAATAGAATCATTTTGAATCAATAAAACCCTAACTGAGAGAAATTAAGTGCCAGGCAACCAGATATGAATGTCAGTTTGAAAGAAAGAGAAGTTAAAAGTGGATGAGGGAGAGGAATTAAACAGGGCTCTGAAAGTTTGTTAGAACTTGAAAATCTTGAGAAGCAGAGATTCCTTTTTTTTTCTTAAAAGATCAGACAATGCTGCTTGTGCTCAGCATCTCATGCTGCCCAAAGTGAAGCTGTGAAGGTCTGTGGGAGTGGTTTATTCATCCCAGAGTCCTGCTTCACGTTGCCATGGTCTCTCTTAGATCCTGCTAGTGCTAATCTAAACCTCAGAGCAATAACCTCCTGTCGGTAAAATAGGAGACTGTTTCCAGAGATTTCACATTTTTTTACAATAAAGGTCCCATTCACACATCGACTCCCTCCTGGAATGTTGTTTGGAGTTCCTAAATCGGTCTTAAAACTGGATATACATATATTGTAGGTAGATATATGTAAGAGAATATATAATATGTGTATTTATACACATAGATATATATGCTTTCCCCATGCAGAGAGACACTTGCAGCCTGTTGGCATGGAGACTGTGCGCTGGTACCCTCGTACCGTGGGAAACAGGCATGTGGTTCCTCTTCCCCGTGCTGCCTCCAGGAGAAGGATGTTATTTGACAGCAAACTTCTTGTTTCTGGTGTGAAGACTCAGCTTTCTGAGCACCTTCCTGAGCTGGTTCCAGCATTATCAAATGCTCTCCAGCTGGACAGGCAGAGGCTTCGGAGAGGAAAGGGAGGACGGGGTTTGTATTTCAGATATGAACACGGAGAGTGAGGTTTATTCCACTGCACGTGTCCAAACCAGGAGCAACAGCCAGGGAATATTTAAACTGGGGTAGAGTTTTTCAGAACTAGGGCAAAATTTGTTGCTATGACTGGCTGTATCCACTACTTAATAAATAAACTGTCAAAAAGTTTGGAAGGAGTCAGGATACAGTGAACACTGGTAAGATCCAAGGAGTTTCCTTTGGCCATACAGGTGTGGAGAGAAGATTTTTCCTCTTTGATAGCCAAGTTCTTTGAATCCCTGAGCCTTTCAAAGAGCCATTCCTGCTAAGGATCAGTAGCAGTTACCTTCAGATAATAAAGGCGGGGTTGGGCTTTTTGCCCTTTTTAAGATGAATACAAAGAACAGCCAGATTTCTGGTTACTTAACACAACCTGGGAGGTTCTCATGGAGAGTCACCCTCCTTGTCACGCTGTGGGTGAGAAGGAAGAGTTCAACACTGGAGCAGCTAGAATGTTTTCTGCTCAAAGGTATAAGGCTTATTAGTGGTTCTGCTTGTTTTTCATGTGAAATTAATTTCTTTTGACAGCCATGTCCCTTTGTGAGTCACGTAGTTGCAACAGAGAGTGGGAACTTGGCCATCGCCACGCACAGAGGGATCGTGTGCCACATCCTCACATGGCCAAGGCTCCTCTGTGGTCTGCTCTGGGGGTTCTTTCTTGTTTAGAATATTGCTATTATTTGGTGTTTAGTAATTCAGGGAGATACTTTGTGTATTTTTTAAGCAGGGAAGCTTTGAGGTCCCATTCAGGCTTTGCTGGCTTTAAGGGGAAGTTACTTTCTGGGCTCATGAAGTGGTTTTCAGACACTGAAGTTCTTTTTTGGCCCTCAGCTTCCCCAGATAAAGGAGCTGGGATCAGAATAGGGAGGCAAAGGCTGAAGTATGTTTTCAAAACCAGGACAGAGTGCCTTGAAAATGAGCTCAAAAGCTTTAGTCTCCCAACCAGACCAAAGACAATTATTGTGCAAGCAGCAGCTCTGTTTAAAATCACTGATTCTTCCACTAGCGTTTGCCAACCTAAATTGACATTTGCTTTACGTATTTTTTTAACTCTTTTTATATTGAAAACTCTTGTTTACTGTGATATGTGCACATAAGATGTGTGTTTGCAGCAGAATTGAGAATTAGACTGCATACACTGTGGTTCACACCTGAGCCAGCTTTAAGCCCCATTGTTCAGGTACCAGCAGCATCCACCTTTATCCTCAGCAGCTCAAGTTTTCTTGGGATTTGGGTCTTTACTCACCTTATTTCATCTCACCTCATCTTTTTTTTTTTTTTTGCTATTTGTCCCATGAGCTTGGCATATCGCTTCACCCAGACTTCTTTTTGCACATAGACATTGCTAGTTAGGAACACTTTGGGTCTAGAACATACCAGAAGAGCAACACCGTAGAATGCCTGACACTAAAATCTGGATTTCTCTAATTGCTCTCTCTACAAATTAAATTGTTGGTCTCCTGCCTTTTTTTTTCCAGGAGATATTTTAATTTAACCTTGTCCTTTCTCTCACCTTCTGTCTGTCCCTCTGCCCTCTCCCCACCTGACCCTATTTACGTGCAGATTTGGAGATGGATAGTGTAAAGCCAGGGTCTGCATCTCTTACAGAGGCTCTGAACCACTCCCAGCCCAGCTCAGGTAGAGCCCTTTACGTACAACCAGTCTCTCCGTGTCCTAACCACCTCTAACGCCGTACGTGATAGCAATAACCCCGTACTAACACCCTAGCTGTGGTTGCAGAAGCTAGATGTAGTTCAACTAGTTTATTTTTATTTATTTATTTTTAATATCTGATGGCTAGAAAAGTTAATGCCTGATTCTAAGCATCTGCCTTCTCGCAGGCAAATTTTGTGCAAGTGATTTCATTGTGGTCAGAGGGTCCAGCTCTGAAGAGTCCCACTGAGCCAGACTGGGAATGTACTGGTGCCTACATGGCTATTAGGCTGTGTATCATAAATTAGCTGCTTTTTTCCCCCCCTCCTTCCAACTGCAGAATTTCTAAATATAAAGTGTTCTTCCTCTCCCAGGCTTTCAATTTGTGCCTCAGAAAGCTATACCCAAAGAGCGTGCCAAACCCATGACCATGCTCTGGAGGCAAGAACTTGCTTGAATAAGAGAGAAAAGAAATGTGGTTAAATACTATAGTTTCATGGCAATGTAAATGACCCTCGTGTGTACCCAGTTGCACAGTGATAGCAGAAAACAACTGCGTTGTGTTGTCATTGTCATGACAACGTCGCTAGAGCTTTTCAAAGCGAACATTAAGTAAAATTAAAGCGTTCCAGGGGAACTGAGGAACTGAGAGGTGTCTCTGGTACATTTTATGTACCTAAGCAATTTGATCGTCAGTTCTTGAGGGGTATTTGATAACAGACATTTCAATATTTTTTTGTTTTGTTTTGTTAAATCATATCAGGACGTTTGTTTTCCTGGACGTCCTAAGTGCTCTGCAAGAAAATGTAAGTGGAATTTGAGGAGAGACTGAGTAGCAAACTGTGTAAGTTCTGTTTTCCAGCAGGTTAGATCAGGCTTTACAGTCGAGCAGGCGACACCTCGTATTTCTTGCAAGGTGTTCAGACAGCGTGCTGTTCTCTCCTGTCCCTCTGCTTCACCTGGCCCCGTTGTATTCAGGCCAAGATGAATTTTCAGGGTAACCGTACCCATCATAGAGATCCTCCTGATGTTAAACGAGTAGGTTAATGGATATTTGATATTGAAGTGATGCTAATAAATACAGCCAGTTGGAGCTCCCTTGGGCCCTGCTGTTGGCAGCACTAGTATTACCTTTCAGTTTATTAAGGAGGCAAATGTTTGGCCAGTTGGGGGGTTTGAAGCACTTGGTAAGTGGCAGGTGCCTTCTCTAATTCTATTTCAACTGATCACAAATCTTCTTGTGGTNTAAGTGGCAGGTGCCTTCTCTAATTCTATTTCAACTGATCACAAATCTTCTTGTGGTCGCCCACGTGTAAAGCTCTGCCTCTGCTGAAGTCCTTGCCTGTATTTCCATTATTACCTTCTAAAGTCACCAAAGGCAGCTTTATTTTTTAACTAGGCTTTGAGGCTTTATTTTACTCTTGTAATAAGTGTGTGTTTCCTTTTTAAAAAAGACTTATTATTTTGCTGGTAGTTTGCATCTCGGACGCATTAGGAATGCCAAACTCAGTCTTCCCGAATTGTGTTGCATTGCTTGCTTTCAGCGTAGTGAATTCTGATAAAGTGCTTATTTAATCTGAACTGCTGCAGTAATTACCTGGTTTTAGGAGAAAGGGATTTATTGCC
>JAHREE010147009.1:25855-37641 GCA_033628505.1 Tringa tobata | reverse complement strand
CCCCCTCGCAGGGCTCCCCCAGAAGGGACGGACACATCCCCAAACTGGGTGGTTGCAGGGCCGGGGGGAGCCAAGCCGTTCGGTGTCAAGGGTCTGGGCTGGGGGTCCCCTCCGGGGCTGCGGCCCCGGCCCCGCTTGTCCCCCGGGCAGGGAGAGCAGGGCCCACCAGGTCGCAGCCACGCTGCTGCCGGGGAGGAGAGCGGCCCAGGTGAGCTGCATCGCTCCATCCAGGGACGAGGGGCAGGAGCTCCCGGAGCTCTATAAACAGGGCAGCAGCAGCAAGAGCTGGTTTCTGTGTTTGTCTCTGGTTTCCTCTGCTTTTGGCCTCCTGCTTGCCTACTGAGGGTGGTGATCCTCAACCTGCCCCTGTAAAACGGCTCCAGACCCTCTGACAGCTCCTGGTGCTGCTTTTGCCTCGTCTGTGGCCCAGGGACACAGTTGGGGTAAGTCTGCTGGTTCCCTCACCTGAGCTCAGGTGGCTTTTCCCCTGCCCCGAGCTCTGCTGGTCTGGAGGGGGCTGATGGACTTGGATGGTGTAGGGCCCCGTGCAGGTTGTGGGAGGGCTCCGAGGCCTGAAAAACGGGAGCGTTGCCTTTGGAGAAGTTGTGTGTAAGTCTTTCCATCATATATTGCGGGCAGAACCCTGGAGTCTTAAGTTTTGGTCTTGCAAATGGGTAGGAAAGCCCCTTCCTTGGTGGGCAGTGGGTGGCCTGGCCGCTCTCTGGGCTGGCAGGCAGTAGCCGATGGCTTTAAGGATCAGAATGGCTCTGGGCAGGTGTCACCGCTGGGCTGGCACTTCTTAATGCCCCGGAGACTCACACCAAGGGTTGCTTTTCCATGGCAGAGAGAGGAGCTGGGATGGGGGCAGCTGAGCCTGGCACGGAGCAGGCCGTGGGGGAGAAGGGCGAGAAGGCAGGCGGGGAATGAGTCAGCCTGAAGCGAGATTAGCTGGAGATTTGGAGAAGGCCAAAGAGATAGAAACGGTTTTAAGGCTGGAAGAGGCGGCGGTGAGCTACTGGCAGCGTAGCCCGGAGCGGGAAAGGACTAGCCTTGAGGCAGATAAAAGCCCTGTTGTGTGCGAAGCCTTATCGCGGCCCCGCTTCAGCCCCACATTCTTGGAATTGCTGCAGCCCTTGTCGGGATGGGAGCGGGGCCACCGACCGCAGCACCTCAGGTGCTCATCCACACAACCTTCATCTCCTCGGGTGCTGCTGGCAGGGAGGAAACCCCTTCTACAAACACAGGCTGGCACCAGCGCCGTCCTTGAGCAGCTCTTTGCTGTGCAGCCCCCAAACCCCCCCGGGGCCGGTCCCACAGGACGCACCCGGCGGCAAGAGCTTCCCCGGGTGGGTGCCACAGCGAGACACAGGCGATGGGGGCAGTGACCCCTGGGGTGAAGTGCTGCTTTAGAGCCGAGTTACTCTGTTTCTTTTAATTGGAAGTTTTGGGAGCCCCACTTCCCCGCACGCCGGGGTGGCAGCACCCGCTGTGGGCAGGGACCTGCGGATCCCCCTCCTCGGGAGCCAGGAGCAGCCGGAAAGAAGGGACACAAATGGCATTAGAAGGGAGTTCTGTGTTTCTGTGGGAGGGTTCTGCACAGAGGATGGCTGTGGGGCCAATGGTCGGTCTCAACAGCAAGTACAAATGTACTTGATAATTGACACAACTCCTGGCAGAGGACAGGTATCTTGTGGTGTTGCTGTGCGCAACCCGGAGCGTAGGGCGCATGCATCTGTGTGCACATCCACACACACCCCATCCCTGCTTCCCCAGCCCCTTCCTGTATTTAAAAACGGGCAGACACAGGGCAGTTTAAAACCCAGAACCTGCAGGGAAGCCCAGAGAGAACCAGGTGTGAACAAAGTGAAGGAACCTCACCAAAGGGAGTCACTTTGCAGCGAATCCACGGCCTGAGGAAGGGACACGCGTCCCCCTTTGACCTCCCCTTAAGAGAGGTGGTAGGACTGGGATTTCTGATCCTACAGAAAAGAAGAAATGCAGAGCAAGCACTTAGCAATTAAAAGATTAATCCCAAAATCCCCTTTAAATATGACAAGAAACTGGCCAAAACTAAGACAAAATGGGAAGCTTTTTTTTTCTCTCACTTTGGTGCAAGTTTATTTATTTTGTACACAATCCATCCATACATCTGTGATACAAATTCCAGGAACCTGCCACAAAGCATTAAAGCACAACATACCTATTACTCTGTAGACATTTGCATTTTTAATCACCATCCAGCCTACATGGATCAGCAGTGATTCGACACAGGAACCTGCAGCTCTGCAAAAATGCAGATGTCTGATAACCGTACACACAGGAGGGGGGGAGAGCGGAAGTGTTCACTTCTGGGGAACATGGCTCAAATCTTCAGATTTAAAAAAAAAAAAACAACAAACATTCCGTCCCTGAAAGAGCTGGCTGGGCGGGGATTTCTGTAAAGGGTCTTGTAAACTCATTTTCTATAGTAAAACCTAAGCCTGGGGGCTCTGCTCTGTGGAGGTCAGTAACGGGGATTCAGAAGGATTTACCCTCCCTGGCGTTTCTCGCCCCTCGCAGCGCTGAGCCCTCGGCGGGTCTGACGGACACGGGGAGTACCTGGAGTGATGTGGGGGTGAGGGGATGCTCCGTACCCTCAGCTCGGGTTATCATAGGGCTTTTCCAGTTAGGAAGTTTTCCAACCAGTACAACTGGTGACTGAGAACAGCTCTACTTCTGAACCATGGACTTAATTAAAACAACCGATCGATAAATGCAGTTACAATGGGAAGTTTATGTGGCAGGAAACACAAAACACAAAGACAAAGCTATTTGTTCCACAGTCCCCTCTGAGGCCAGAAAACCTGTTAACTTTGAAAGCCCTAGAAAAATGCTGCACTGGTTCAGAAACCATCTACTTGGCATAGGACCACATTTGTTTTTTGCACACAAACATTTCCTAAATCTCCTGATTTCCGCGTTAAGCATTCTGCATTTCTTTTCCAATCTTGTAGCTGAGGATTTTGTTCCAGTCGATCTTGGTGCGGGTGACGGGCAGCTGGCGGCGCAGGGCTTTGAAGGTGGTGTCGGACATGGTCTGGTAGTTCTCGCTGATGGCCGTCTGCAAGGGCAAGGAGGCTCCGTTAGGGCAGTGAGGGGACACTGAAAGAGCACGATGCGGTGCTAGAGCCACCCGATGCCTTCTCCAAGGCCAAGGCAGACTAGTAATTAAATTAATAACGCAGTCGCCAGCGTGTGTGCAAGTAAAGGGCTTCTGTTAAATCCCCCGTGAGTGGAGCAGTGTCTTGGGTGTTCCCCTGAGTTAGCGGTGCCCCGTCCCCTCGCGTGCAGGCTGAGACAGCACCAAAAGCCATCACACCTTTCCTCTTCTGTGTTTTTAACTCTCACAGAGGAAAAGCTTTGTTTAGACTCACCCACTGCCCTTCCATGCTTGTTCCAGGCATCATTTGTAACCCTTTAACTATGCAGCAAACGATTATTAATTACATGTAGCTTTACAGCTATATTCTTTAGACAAATGTTACTGCCCTTTTCTAAGTAGTTCTTACAGTCAATACCAGACTCGGCCAGAAACAGAGTTAGAGGCCAATTTCCTGTGTTTCCACTCACTGTAAATGGAGACTGATTCCATCAAATTTATTTAAGGACCACTGATCTTACCTGGTACTCATTTTCTGCATTTTCTATTATCTTAATAAATTCCTTCGCTGTTTGGACATCACTCTGCAAAGGGGAAAAAGAAATTTTTCTATGTTTCAGAGCAACTTACAAAAGCTACACAATAGATTTCTTCTCAAGTGACAGGACTGCACCCCGACGAGTGGAGGAGAGTACGGATGAGGGATTTGGTGACTCTTGCTCCCTCTGCTGTACCACAGAACTTGTCTTCCCTTAGTGCACTGCTCTCGCTGTTCGTTTCCCTTGCACACAGATAGAAAAGCACATTCTGCCCACTTAAGCTGAAACTTATACGATAAGCTTTCCAACAGACACTGTACTTTCTAATCGAGTCTCACTTTAAGCAATTGAGAATCTGGGTTTCCTGTGTGACTCTAAACACCTACATTAAAATTGCACTGCTTTAAAGACAAGAGAATGTAATCATCGCAGTGTATGCTTCACGAGATGTTTAACGAACAAAATAGTTGCTTTAACATAAAAAAAAAAAGTCTTTTAGCAAACTTACTGAAACTGGTACAGAGTCCTGGATGTCTTTATGACTAACCAGCTGAACGTTGCCATCTTCATAGTAATGCACCTGCACAAAAAGACAGGATGCAGGTTATCACTAACAGTCCTTTCAGAGTCCCTACAGCCCCCAAACGCTCCCAGAATGGCACAACAGCACTGTCGTGCCAGTCTTCTCTGCTTACGTGGAGACTAAAAGCAGGATGGATTTTCTAAAAGGTTTCATTCTTTGTCAAGACTGTTCAAGATTATGTTAATGCAGTAAACGCCTAGAGTTGAAATAAGAGCAATTACAAAAGAATTCATGGAATAGGTTTTAGCCCTATAAAGTGAAGCAGACTTGGAGGCAAATACTAAGCCACAGGCCAGATTGTACACTGTGCCTGAAACACTAGTTTTAACAATTAATTTCTTGGATTGTATAGTTTAACAGCATCCTGACTTGAGAAGAACATCTCAGCTGTATTTCAGCGTCTCGCTCTGAGCTGAATGCATCAGTGTAAGAGAAGCAGTGCAGTTCTGTCAGTGCCAGGAAAAGTAACTCACCTGGATTTTGAGCACTGCGGCCACTTGAGCTGTTGGTGGGGTGATGGTAAACTTCCATTCTGATCTCCAGCGGCCATTCCTAAAAACAACCAAAGCTTGAAAACTGTACTTCCAAAAAGCTCTAACAACAAAAAGAATCAAATTAACAAGAGCAAGTTGTTTGTGCTGTTGTCTTATGACCAATATTATAGTGCTTTCTGTGGCATTGAATCAAATGTCAGAAGCAGAGTGAATACAAAGCAGCCTCAGTCCCGAGGCTCCAGTTACTTGTGCCCTGGAACAGGTAAGGGAGTATCCAACTCTGCTCACGCTCCACCTCTGCACAGGCCACTGAGCCACACTGAAGGCCTGAGGGAAGGGGGTGCAAGGCAAACAGCTACAGAATGAGAAGCAGATTCTTGGGAAGCCCAAGGCTACTTTCCCTTTGGACTGTGTCAGAAGACAGGGGATGGGCTGGTTTGATGACTTGTAAAGGAAGAAAATGCACTGTGTTGAAATGGTCTTACCAGAAGTTTTTGGGCTGGAACTGGTGGCTCTCGATACAGGCAATAATTGTCTGCTGCCCATCTATAGATTTACCATAAACCTGTGTTTAGAAAAAGAGTTAAAAAGGCCCAGAGCTGAGGAAAGCCATTCTAAATTTCTGTTCTTGGCAGCACTGTGGAGGGTTGTTGTTGTGGGATCTCCCTGGGAACAGGGAGCACTAATTACACTGTCCAACACCTCCACTCACACAGATGTGCAAATAATGCCTCTTTTTTTATTATAGCAGGTGCTAAGGTGCTTGGCGGTCCTGACTATGAAAAAAGGTGTAATATATCTTTACCACTGTGTGCATGCCACGGTATTTGACCCCTCTTTGGAAGTTGTTATTCCAAAGTTAGGAAACCCACCAGTGAGTGGGGGGGAATTCAAGCAGTGCTGCCCAGCACTGAGCCCACGCGTGGGACTGACTGACGGGGGACAACAAACTGTGTGAAACGGGGTGGATGCTCACAGTACAGAAGCCGTTGGGGTAATGATCTTTCACGTAAGCTCTCAATGCACTGTCGCAGGCATCCCTCCATTGTTTTAAAGCTGATTCTGTGTCCTCAGGCTGGGGGTCGCTCGCTTCTTTCCTTAAATGATCAAACTTAAAAGAAAGTTTGTTTCTCGGGTCTAAAAATCTGCCGTTGCCCAGATCACCATGTTCTGTGATTAAGACCTGCAAAGTAAGTTGAAATTAAGATACACTTATGCTGCTGTAAATGTGGTGGTTTGTGTCTTCCCTGACTAACTGAATAGATATCAATGTTTCAATAGATTCTCTCATTGAGGTCTGATATCCATAAATAAATAGGGATTGTCAGTAACAATTTCAACTAAGGGTAGTTGCAGTGAGGCTGAGGACTGAAAGTTTCTCCTGTCAAAGCTCTTTCTATGGAGAGCCCTCTTCAAAGCCTCTGCCTCCATGAACAAATGTGGAACACCAGCCAATGCTGGGCTCAGAGAACAGGACAGATGCTCAGGCCCGTTTTTCATCTCCTGTAGGAATGAGAGAATCTATTGAAACATTAGCAGAACCTACTACCGGGTGTCAGCAGGAACCGTAAGCAGGCAGCAACGTAAGGAATTATAGATGAGC
Organism: Tringa tobata; assembly: GCA_033628505.1. Classification (NCBI taxonomy): domain Eukaryota; kingdom Metazoa; phylum Chordata; class Aves; order Charadriiformes; family Scolopacidae; genus Tringa; species Tringa tobata. The sequence continues at coordinate 31,283 of JAHREE010147009.1, read as the reverse complement.
CTTAAATATACACTAATCTTTACTCATTCATACTCTAAATAGAATTCCGGTGATTTCAGCATGGAGCTTTTCTTAAGGAACAATGAACTAGAGTTACGAGGCAGGATCAGAGAATACTTTATGAGAACATTTCACCTATGCTGCTTCTGTAAGAACAAAAGTGTGGTGATATAATGATGTGTGAGAGAAGGAGGAGAGGTGGTATCTTGTGATAGAATGAAACTAGTTAGGATCTTGATGTAAAAACATATTTACTGGTTTTGCACAGCATAGTAATACAAAGCTCAAGTGTAAAAAGTTTTCTCTTACCTGATCATCATACCCTTCTATCTTCACCGGAGTGAACTGATCCATGTTATACTGTGCAAATGCACTGTTAAGAATTAAAAGAACATGAACTTTAGCTATACATGCATATTTATTTTGACTCAAGAGTAAGCACACAGTGTGATTTATATTACAGAAAATTTCAATTCAATTTGGCAAATAATACACGTGAGCACTCTTAAAGGATTTTTCAATACCTTTTATTATGATAGCTATAAAACCCCAGGTCTAAAGCCAGGCTTATTTAATGATGATTAGGAAAGTACAGAGTTCAAAAGTAGAACAGTAGCAGCCTGGGGGAATATGAGCAAGCCAAGGCAAACCAGGAACACCACAGCTCCACTTCAGACAGTAGCAAGATAAACAAATGAGTAGACTAATATTTAGAACAATTTTCTTATGTAAAGGCCAGCTGAGTGATATGTCACCTGGCTTGAAGTAAAACCTTAGCATCAAAAAGCTTGTCTGCATACCTTTAGGCACCTTCTAATGAGTCTATGCAAGTAAACAAGATATTTTGAAAGTTTTGTTGGTTTTTTTGAGGGCAGTCCTTTTTCTAAACTTCAGCTTACTCACGATTACTCAGCACTTCAGGCTTTCTTTGCTTTTCAAATCATGCTTCAACAAGGTAAGACATTCCTGCTGCTGCAGAGTTAACCCTTTTGGCAGACTGCCCTCCTGTCAGTTTTATGTGGCCTCTACAGCACAAATTCCAATTTAGGGCTTTTAAAAAGAATAATCCATGCCTTTCCTTATGTATTTGGTTGGGAAGATTAGGAATTGCAGAAGATTGCTCTCAATACAACAAATGGCTGGCTTTGTCGCAGAAGGATGGGCGTAAGAAAACATACGCATCTCTGAGGGTAATTTGACCTGTGTCTGAAATACCAGTACTCACTGTGCTGCTCCTTCCCTGAGAAGATTGTCGTTGTTAAGCAATAACCGCACATCTGGAGAAGAGAGAGCTCCGGTAGGTTATTGGGCTTTTTCATCAAATGTTTCTCTTTATGCATTTCAATTTCAAGTGTACAAATGCAAACACTGAAATGATTAAATCATTTCATTAAGCATATGTAGTCACAGAATGACAGCATGCTTTTCCCTCACCACTTCTTAACTTTAAAAACAGCATATTGTGGCACAGCCCTAGACAATTCTAACAGATGAAAGTGAGGGAAACACCACCGATCGTTTTTCCTTATTTACTTACCATTGAATACTTCATTAAATTCTCCAGGGGGTGCATGAGTGATGAATTTTGCAGCTATACGCACCTACAGTGAAGAAGAAAAGTAATTAAACTAAAGACAAAAGATAATTTGCCGAGTTCATACGTACTGCAACCTATACTGAAGCAATTCACCAACAAACCCAACCCTGACAGTAATAGAAGTGCCAGATTTAGGGAGAAATCTAGACATGCGTTGTCAAAATGGAAATAGTCTTGGTAAGATCAGATTTTTTTCAGTGTAACTGAGCAGAAGAATTCCGCATGCACTCAGGAAGAAATGCGAACTTCACTTGGGCATCTGCAGAAATGGGAACTGCTCAACCTGCATGGCACTAGCCTATTTAAAGACTAGGAACGCTGGCCAGCCACTCCTGCGGGGGACACTCCTAAACCATGCTTTTTCCTGATCCTTGCCAGTAATCAGAAACCTAAATGCCAAGGTATATAGAGAGTAAGAGGGCACTGCAGGAAAAGTGACACTACCTGGGTGGTAACCTACGGCACAACCACATCGCCAGGGTGTGTGTGACACACACTGTGCTTCCCTGGGGCGCAGCTCGTTTGCTGCTGAGGAGACGCTACTGCCTCATGGCACACAGTGTGTGAAGGAGGAAAGGTTGATCCCTCTAGAAATGGAACAGTAAATCAATTACACAAACTGCCATGAGACTGCTTCCAGAGTTAATTAAGCCTCATGGACTTGGAAAAGCCACTGATGTGCTTGGAGTCCAGACAGAGGGATGGAGAAGTAAAAAGCTGGGAACTGACAGCAATGAGGGAGGTGATGGAAAGTGCCACAATGAACCCAAGAGGTCAGACAGAGCCTCCAAATGAGACCAGCCACACTTCAGCAGGTGATTTTTTTTTTTATTTTTTTCTTCTTTATTGTCTTCTAATGCTGTCCTTCTAACCCTGAGCAGCAAACACACCGCCTGTGCCATTCTGGGGCATGTTACTCCTCTGATCTTGAAGTAGGATTTTGATGGAAACTGTGCTGTAGTCCAGACATGAATTGTCACAGTAGTGGAAGAATTATGGAATCTGGAATTGTGAGTAACAAAAAATAACTGAAAGGCCAACTGTAAGGGAAATATCTGAATATCTGCAAGCTTTGAAGCTGGAAAAGGAAAAATCCTATTCTCTTCTCAAAGGCACTAAACCTGCACTGTGTTCTGAAATGCAATATACGAGTGTCCATTGTTAGAATTTAGGCGGCTGAGGTATTGATTCTGTTAAAACTAGTAAGAGGTTATGGTTTTCATAATCAAGTCCTTTATGGTTTTTACAGGACCAAAGGGAATAGAATCATCTTGGACAACTTGAAACAGGAAATGCCACAAAATTAAAGCTCTCCCTTAGAATAATAAAAATGTCACATTTCTTCCAACAAGCACAGCTAACAAAGCCACGCAATAAGCCTTTCTTGCTCAACTAGACATTTATTGAAGATGATGCAGAACAGCACTCATTACAACTCTTACTTTTTCTACTTTTCATTTTGAGCAGTTAAACAAAGGAGTGTGTATCCATCCAACTACTTCAGCTGAATTACTGCCAGAGCTGGAAATAACTTGCTTTTCTCAACAGTCTTCCCTGTTTTAATTAGAAAATGCTGTTTGTATTGTTTGTCGCATAATGATTTAAAGCAAGCCGTGGAAGGAAATAAACACCTTCCCAAACAAAGGGTATATTTCTTATTCCAACAGTATCAAGTAACAACTCTGCCTTAACTGGATTGAGCTTCAGATAAAAATAGATCATTTTCCAAATTAGCATCTATTTCAAAGAATATATATACATTATTTATGCTTCAAGTAATTATACAACATAAATGAAAAACTATAAAGTCAGTAACTGATGTAGTTGATACAATACCGTGTCAAGCTGTTTTCTCCTCATTTTCTGCTTTTAGGGAAGGTTGGTATGTACAGCAATCCTAAAAATGTAGCTCTTGCTGTCTGAGAGTCAGCCCTAAATGGCTGAAAGATTCTGATATGACAGCGTGTGCTTCTCCAAGAAATCACAGGTGTAAGCACCAGCACTGGTGTGTCAGACCATGCTGCAGTGCTTAGACATGGAACACTTCATGCCATGGTGCCTTTCAGTGGGAGGGTTGCACGAGATTATATCCTGCAAATGAACTCCCCAGATGAACAGATTCCTTTTTATAAGTTGCTTCAACATATGAAAAAATGAGGCCCCTAAAAAGCCATCAAAATTAGTATCTTATAAATTCAAGCAACAATGTTGTGGCTGCAGAATTGAACTGTACGTGGAACCATCATAAAAGGGACCACTGTTTTAAGAGGCTGACTTCAGATCAATGGATTCTCATAAACATCCTTGTGAAAAGACAAGTATTGCTGGAGAGGTATTTACAGTCTTGTGCAAATTCTTCCACTTGGAAGGATGAATAAAATTAAATCAACACAGAATGGACTCTGCACTTCAATCACACAACCAGCCATAACCAAAGCAAACACTGCAAGTGAAAGTGTTTCCCCTTTACAGAGTCTCCCTGGCCCTGCCTCTCTTCTGGGGCAATAAAATACAAAGCGTTTAAGTCAAACTGTTGAAATCTGGTGCGGAGTGCAGGCAACAGGCTGTGCCTTCGCTCATTCTAAATGTCAAGCATTGTCACCGCTCTTTGTCGTTAGACTTGACTTGTTTCAAAGCGGCGTCAGCAATGTGGCAGGATGTTCATTTGGAGAAGCACGAAAATAAGACTTTCTGCAAACCCAGCTACTTCCTGGCCGTGGCTGCCGTCTCGGGTCGCTCGCAGCGCGGCAGCCAGTGCACTTCCCGCTTCTAAAACGGGGAAAGCGGCCGAGGGGGAACCAGCTCAGCTGGTCCGTTACACTGGGGAAACAGCAGCAGGATGCACTGAAGCAGACAATAGGGTAAGACCTTAAATGAATCCCTGCGCTCACCTGGAATATGGCTACAGAGAATAAAGGGAGGCTTGGGGGGAGGTGGAATGAATTCATTTTGTTGCTCAATTGGTTTATTTATTTTAAAGCACTGGTAAACTCACACTTTAAAAAATGAAACTTACATATACCAAAGTTCTAGGCCTACTATGGATTCCGTCCTGGAATACTCCTTTCAAACAATGCTAAAATATTAACTAAGGGATGAATGGCACCTTTAAAACTCTGCTTGTTTCACAATGAATGTCACTGTAATGAGGCAGAATTTGACAGTTTAAGGGAAAAATGAAAGCAGGCTCCAAACTCTAGGATCCTTGAAGATCTACGAGCCTTAATGCCCCACTCCAAAATGCTCAAGAACAAAGCAAAAAGCTACGTCATATTTTTATGATGTAATGAGGCGCAGCAGTGGATTTTTTTAACTACCATTTGTAGGTAACTGGTGTCTACAGAACTACCTGTGAATTTGTTACACGAAACTCAGTGCTGCTTGTAAGACTGTAATTTTTCCACATTCCTATGCAAGAGGAACAATCTGTCCATTTCATCACTTCCTAACGTAAATATTGCTCTCCTTGCTCCTGCTCAGTCCCCTCCCCCAGTATAATTTGTGGGATCTATATCAAAGTCATTGTCAGCAGCAGGGGCAAGCAGAAAACGTGGAAACACGCTCTGAAGGTGTTTTGGAACCGAAGAGGTTTCACAGCACCTTGCAAAGCCGCTGCTACCTTTGCTGTCCTGGGAAAAGCAAGCCGAAAAATGTATTTTCATGCGGAAAATATATTTTCATGCACCAGGACGTGCCGCGGCGCCTCAGCGGCACCCAGACAACCAGGAAATGGAAACGCAAAGCGCTGCGCTGATAAATAACCGCTGATCCCGGACGGCTCCTCACCCGGACAGCGGCGGCCCGGCCGATCTCGGGGCGCGCCCGCCCGCC
>JAHREE010147009.1:0-25471 GCA_033628505.1 Tringa tobata | reverse complement strand
GGCCGCCGGGCTCGGCCTCTTCTACCTGGTGCTGCGGGTGCCGCTGCGGCTCCGGGACAGCCTGGCGGCTGGTGAGAGGCGGCGGGGCCGCGCCGGGGGGCTGGCGATCGCTGGGGGAAGGCTGTCCCCGCCTGGCCCGGTGGAGGGCTGCGGGGCAGCCGGTACGGCCGGGCAGGGCCGGTCCTGGGTCCCGGGCCGCCCGCGGTGACACACCGAGCGTGTCTGCCGGGCCCCGGGGGTCCCACTGTGCTGCCGCATCCGCGTCTGAGGCCGCTCCGGTGTCTGGGGCCGCCGGAAGGGTGGGAGGCGGCTCGCTCCCCGCTGCCCCGGAGGGTGCCGGCCCTGCCCCGTGTCCCCGCAGCCCCCGCTCCTCACCCCGGCGGTCCCTTGCCCGGCGGAAGGCCTGGACCGGGGCTGAGCTGCCTTGGCCTCCCCCCGGCCCGGCTGCCCTCGGCCACCGGTGACCCTCGGGGTCCCTCCGGGCCGGCGGCGGGTGACAAAGCTGGTGTGCGGTTTGGGTCAAAACCACTGTCAGGATAGAGCTAAAAATCTGCATTCCCTGCCCTGTGCTGTAAATGCTGGGAAGGAGAGGTCTGTGGTGAAATTGGGTTCTTAACACTGAACACAAACCTGCATCGAAACGGCACGTTTCTGCTTTAGATTAAAATGAACTAATACATCAGATGGGCTTGTTTCCGTCCACCAGCCGTGATACAGTGGAAACCGTGCGCAGCTTTGGCTGAGAACTTACACTGAGTTTTTTACATTGGGTATTTAGCCTAATTCACTGCCACAGGTGGTTACAAACAGAAAATAATATATGGAAAGGATTCTCTAGCAAAGTAACATCTTTTAAGTTACTAGGGTTATATTGTATTACATCTTTGCATAATATTTCATTTGGCATTGCTTAATTAGAAGTTATTTGTGTTTTCCAGTTCTGCCAGTTAAGTCTTTGGTTTTGTTTCTCCTGACAGTGACCATGTTCTTAAGCACCTTGACTCCAAAGTTCTACTTTGCCCTCACAGTGACATCGTCTTTTATATCTGGACTGATATTTGTAAGTAGTCCACTTTTATTATTGTTAAACAACTGTTGCCGCTCTAGGATGCTTTGTTAGGGGTAAATGCCATTGGCTGGTTTTTTGGTCAGACTCTAGAGGGTGCCTTTGTACCAGGAAGGAACTTGTTACTGAGATGCTTTTCCAATATATTATATGTTTTCTTTTGCTGTGTGTGTTGCACATTGGGGTGAGTCTGTGCAAATAACTTGTACCTGTTTTAGAAACTCAGCCTTGTTTTAAGGTGGTGTGTGTCCACTTGTATGGAGATGGTGACTCTGCATGCAAATCTTTATTTTCATTATTAAAAGCTGAAGTATATGTTAATTTTTGTGGCCACCACTTAAAAAAAAAAAAAGCATTTAATGTGTCAGAAACAACTTGTTTGCAGTAAGTAACATTGCCTGGGTTTTGATGGAAGGATTTGGGGAAAATCACATGAGGAGATGGATTCTGCTTGGGTCTTTTATGTAGGTTTGCTCTCAAGAGAAAACAGTGGGTTATTGGGCAGCCACTATTTATAGTAATGCTTCTTAACAAAGGATGCAGTTTGTCTAAACATCAGTTCTTTCTGCGTGCCAGTGGGAATGCCCAGAGGAGCTGGTTGGGGGTGGGCAGCACAGGGGGTGCCGGGGGACTGGGGTGTGCAGGCACTCTTAGTAGCCTCCAAGAGAGAGGGTAGTACTTCTGACAGAACATTTCTGGTAAGTGAGCCTAATTGCTGTTAACTCGCCCTTCTCTCTTCAGGCTTTTCTGACTGGCAAAACTGTCTTTTTTCTGCTTTTTTCTTTTAGATTATTGTTGTGAAATGAAAAAACTACACCCATCTTGCAGCTCTTGCCTCTATGCACAGTTTCCCTGCACAGGCGCTTCTTGAAAGGGCTTACAAGTTATCCCAGTGATTTGGGGAGGAAGGAACATGTTTGACTAAAATGATACTGGTTTTTTTCCAGTCTCTTTCATGTTATGTGGGTGATCCTGCAAGGCAAGACATGCCAAAACATAATTAGTGTTGATTTCTATGTGGATAAGTGATAAGTTCCACCTAAAGTCATTAGGAAGGGCATGTCCTGGCTGTAAACAGCTGGCTCTTCATCGCTGATGTTGATGTTGGAAATTTCTGGTGCTTTTCTCTCCCGTGACAGGTGTTTGAGTGGTGGCATTTCCGGAAGTACGGCACATCTTTCATTGAGCAGGTCTCTGTGAGTCATCTGAGGCCCCTCATCGGTGGTGTGGAGAACAGCCCCCCAGCACCAGCAGCCTTCTCGGCAGGAGAGAACGAGACGAGCCGGCAGAATATGCCAGGTAATCCCTAATGTTTCCCAGCAGTTTTCCCTGAGCTTCCAGGGGTAGCTGGTTCACATGAGCTGGCTTTTAAATGACTTTGACTCTACATGAGTGCTTGGAGTAACTGGAGAAACACCTACATCTTACAATGTGGTTTTTAATAATGATAAAGATAAAATAAGTAATAATGTATCTTTGCTCTAAAGCATTCATTATTTAAAACATCTTTTAGAAAATACGTGGAATCACAGAGTGGTTTGGGTGGGATAGCAGAAGATAAGAAGGTGGGATAAGAAGATCGTATGATTGTGGTCAGGTTGTATAAAAATAAAGCAGCTTTTGAAATTAAATTTTTTTGAAATTAAATTGCATTTGCATTACTGGGTTTTAAAGTCAAGGTAGTATTTCTTGTGCTCTTAATTCAAAAAGTACTTTTTTTTTTTTTCTTTTCAGAGTGTAAAGTGTGGCGAAATCCTCTCAACCTTTTCAGAGGGGCAGAGTATAGCAGGTACGCGTTATTTTACTTGCCATTGCATATTTTTTAAAATGAATCGGGAACATACATGTGACTTCTTCGCGGAGCTGGCTCTAGTGATATGGGATAAGCTGAGACTTGCAAGATTATAGGGGTGATTGATGCCAGTCTTGTGTTTAGAAAGCACCTGTCCAAGATTTAGCAGTTTCGATGTTAAGAATGCAAATATTACTGTAACATCATCTGGCTTTTGAGACTAAAATAGGAGAAAAATATTCCTAGAATGACTTTCCTCCTCTTTTGAAAACTATGAAAGTAATGGTCTTCCAGCTGTTAGTGCTTTATTCAGAGCTTGAGACAGTGATTCTGAATCTAAATTCTCTTTTATTAAACTGATGTAGCAGTGTTGTAAGTCTCCTTCTGCTATTTCATAGGAAAAGCTGCTTTCTAGGAGGCCAATTCCCAAGGTGTTTAGAACTTTGGGATCAAGCAAGACTTTTTGCACCCTCTGCAGGAAGCCTTCTGGTAACCTGTGCAGGTTGTGGGGCAGTAGTATTGAGAACTTCTGGTTAGTAGCTCTGGTCTGGTATTAGTAAAAATTTTCTGCAGTAGCACATCAAATCTGCCCCTTGGTATCAGGTATTAGAGGTGCCTCTTCCTGAAACTTCTCCCGTTACAGGTACATGTGGGTGACGGGGAAGGAGCCTCTCACATACTATGACATGAATTTGTCTGCTCAGGATCATCAGAACTTTTTTACGTGTGACACAGATGCCCTTCGGCCTTCAGATACAGGTACCGCTGTCATATCCAGGAGGTGTGTAACTGTTGGGGAGCGTAAAGCAGGTATTTTTAATATATTTTGACATAGTGCAAGTTATGTCAAGTATTTTGTGAAACGATAGCCTTCCCTTACTGCTGAGGAGGTTTATAGATGTATGTAGTGAAAAGATGGGTTTTTTTTACCTTGAGCTTTCTCTGCTGACTTCGGGGCTGTCAGGATCCTGACATGTTTTAAGGTCTCACACTTCTCAAATAATTAACAGTACGATATTGAAAACCTGGATTGTATTCTCAGCAGCCAAAGACGTGGTCTCCTTTCAACCTTAGTGATGAATAGTGCAGTCTCCAGAATTTTTTCATTCTGTTCCACATGTTTAGTGCAGAAAATGTTCCCTACCTGGTTATTGTCAGGCGAGGTGTGAACTAGTGTCAGTCTGTCAGGCTCCGGAAGTGTTACTTGTCAGCTGGCTGTGACACGCTTGATATGTTTTTATTTCACGAATGGAGTGTATTGTCTCACTCCCTAAGCCAAGACTAATATTTTGTTTCCAAAAGAAAACTCAAACATTTTTCCACGTTATTCTTGCTGGACAGCAGAAGGTTTCATTCCAAAAGAAACATGGATGGATTCTTCAGCTTTCTTATCGTGCTTGAGATAGGCCAGATATGTAACTCCGTGACCGTAAGGGTTTGGAGTTCGTTCTGAACCGGTATTTAGTGTGAAAGCTCTTGTTGGCTCCTTATCTGAGTGTAACTTTGAATTCAAGTTGTAATTCAAAGGACCCTTTTGGATAGATAGATTTCACCCTTTTTAGTTGTTTCCTAGAACACTTTCTAATAAGGTGATAAATTACTATAGTAACACCCCAGGGCGGGGGGCTGGAACTAGAGGATTATTAAGGTCCTTTCCAACCCAAACCGTTCTATGATCTTGAACTGGCTGTCGTGTTACGCCACTCAAATGTGATTTGTAAATTTAAAAATAAACTGTTTAACCCTTTATGATCTGGAAGTTGTTAAATGCTTAAGTATGAAACTACACCTGTGCAAGGCGCAGCTTATTCTGTCACTGTTTTCTTTGAAGTTCTGTTTGAAAGCTTAAATTGAAATTCTGTGCAGGTCTGTGCAAGGACCTGTGTTTAACAGTTGCTCCTGCCAAGCTTTCAACAGGTCTTGGGAAATGTTTCCAAAAATCTGTAGCAATTTACAAATTGTCCGTCTGCCCGTTTGTCTGAGCTGTCTCTGCTTCTCAGCGCAGGAGTTCTTGGATGGTCAGTGAATCATCTTCTGCTGCTGTTGCTTTCTACAATTAAATTAAATTTGGCGTGTAATGAGAAGTTGAGAGATTCTGCTGCTTGTGGTAGAAACTCACATTGAAATTAAAACACTTGTTTACTCTTCCCTGTGACAATCGTAGAGCCAAGAGGAATTTGCAGAGTGGAAGTGAGTGTTAAAGTAGAGCTGAGGCACAAGCAGCCCCTGTTGTCCCCTGGGTGCTCGGCCACTGTCCCTGTTCCTCACCTGCCTCTCCCTGTCCCACAGTGATGCAGAAAGCGTGGCGCGAGAGGAACCCCCAAGCCCGGATCAAAGCAGCGCATCAGGCGTTGGAGCTGAACAACGAGTGAGTCTGGAGTTGAAGTTCCGCTGCTGCCTTTCACTGGGGAAGGTTCAGTGGGGCCATACGGAGCCACCGTCAGTCGTCTTCTAGTCATTTACTCTTAGCAAAGTTCTGACTGGCTTAAGGGGGACTTCTGGGGCTGTGAGAAGGGGGGGGGCCTCAGTTGCACTGAAGTGTTGAACTGGTCTGTAAAGAATAGCTTTTATTTTCCCTTTTTCTTGGGAAAGATTTTCTGTTAAATCTTTGTATCGGTAGCAATAACAGATGAGAAATCGTACTTGGACTTGGACAGTCTCAATTGACTGTGAGATTATACGTGTTTGAGATGGTGTTGTGGTAATAACTGTATTTGGAGTTCACAGCTGCCACTCCTGTAAGGGATTTAAAAACATTCTTATAACACAAATCAAAGAATGTTGCACACTTCTGTGATCCACTCTGTTCCGTGGTCTCATTATTTTTGTGTAAGATGTCTACCTCCTGGTTTTTAAAAAAGCAAAGCAAACCAAACACAAGAAAACCTCTCCAGACAATTACCAGAGCATTTCTAATATTTCAAGAAAAATAATTTGACTTGCTGTTACAATTCTTTCTTTCGTTCTTTCTCCAAATACGCACTTTTTCTGTAAAATGGAAAAGGTTTCTGTTATCTTGACACTCACCATTTGAAATCAAGTCAGTCTTTTGGTTCTGTAATATTGTCAGTGCTTAGATATTAAACATAAGTGAAAACTGCCCGTTTCTAATGCTTTTAACACTTACTAAAAAATATTCAACTTTGTCCCTCAGAATAATGAGTGTTTTTTACCTTATTGCAGTTGTGCCACTGCGTATGTGCTCCTGGCTGAGGAAGAAGCAACGACGATTGTGGATGCCGAGAGGTATTTCAAGCAGGCGCTGAAAGCAGGAGAAATGATTTACCGCAGGTCTCAGAACTGCCATTCCCAAAGTCCCCAGCACGAAGCACAGCTGAGTAAGCGCTTTTTGATTGCAGAAGCTCTCGGGTTTGTGTGAGCAGAAATGTAAAACTGAAGTTACAGTCAGCGATTGTAGTTTGATTCCCTGTTCAGTGAGGCGGTTCCTGCTGTTCTAGCTCTGCTTAGGCGAGGTGTGCTCCATGATCTTTTCTACGCTGTGTGTCCATTGTGGTTTGTCTCCCTGACGTTGCCTTGCAAGGCTGGATTGGCGGAGCAGGCTGGTGAAGCAATCAGTGGGTGTCAGTAGCACCTTCTTTTAGTCCACCCAACGTTTGGAAAGAAGCAGAATTTTTTGTCGTTTAACCTCATGAGAAGTTGCTGGCGTTGGTGCCGATGGGCCATGGCCAGGCCAGCAGCAGTGATTGTTTTGTGCTTTTACATGGGGTTAAGAAAAAGGTGGTGGGGTTTGTGGGAGGGGAGGTGAGAGAGGGAGAGCGAGGTAAGGATTGAAACTGATAGACTAATGTCTTTGTCTTTTTATTCAGGAAGAGACACCAATGTATTGGTATATGTGAAAAGGAGACTAGCTATGTGTGCAAGAAAGCTTGGAAGAATACGAGAAGCCGTAAAAATGATGAGAGATGTAAGTAGAAGAAAAAAGTGACTCCTGTTGTTTGCAGTCACGTTGTCCAAACTGATGGTTTAAAGCTCCTTTCTAGGCATCGTGGTGAATCTAACTGAATTCTTTTCCAATGAGATTTGCGCATCGTGATTTTTTAAGAACAGGGTTTTTTTGTTCCTACATCGAGGCTTTAAATGTTTATATTCTGTAATGGAAGGTGCTCACTGTTCTGTTGTCCAGTTTGCTTCAGGCTTGACTCAATGACTAACTTGTCAAAACAGCCAAATTGATACTTCATAATTTTTCTTTCACTTTTGCCAAGGCAATTCTGTATGTGCCCAATGTATTTCTCTTTACTGATTTGCAGCTGATGAAAGAGTTCCCGCTTCTCAGCATGCTGAATATTCATGAGAACCTGCTGGAGGCCCTGCTGGAGTTACAGGCGTACGCGGATGTCCAGGCGGTGTTGGCGAAGTACGATGGTAAGTGAGGTGTGTCGGGAGGTGCGGGTGTTTGTGTGCAGGGGTGCAGACGGGGCAGGCAGGGTGTGCCTGGCCAAAAGTGAGTGTCTGCCCCTGGGCTCAGCTACTCAACTAATTCCCTTCATCGGCAACAAATAGGTGCTTCCAGAGTGCAAGGCAAGGGTTTTTATTTTTTATTTTGAATGATGAGGTCAAATTTAGGCAAGGTAGATTGCATGCAGATTACTTCTTATGTTTGTAAATTACTTCTAACCTGTAAAGAAATCTTGGCACTCACTTTGCTTCAATTCAAGGGTTATTTTAATTTTTTAATCTCTTCTACATTCCTGGTTATGCCTAAATACATCAGCCTATTTCTGTCAGCACACATCTGGAAAAATGAGTCCAAGCTTCAGACTCTGTGTAGCACCCCTGTGTTTGGCTTGTCACGACAGCCAGGCCTCTGGTAAGTGATGGACAAGCCTAGGGCGGGATTTACAAAAAAAGCAAGAGCCATCTGACTATACACAACGTGGTCCTTGGGAATTAGACCCCAGACTTTGTCTGCTTTTAAAGTAAACTTGTACTGCGGAGTGCTAACCTTCTAATCTGTAATTGTCAGCTCAAACTTGGCCTCAGATATTCTACAAAACCTACGACTAATAGAATTTTTCCCCCTGGAAATGGAACAGAATGGAAACTGCATTTTCATTAGAATTTGTATACCTGCCTGGAATGTAATTTTTGGGGTCAGTTTCTGTCAGTATTGTGTACAACTGTGTTCATGCACAACTGCAAAATTAGGTAAAGTTTAGAAGCTTATTTTAAACCTTTGTGAGTTAATAAAGGAGAAATATGTTGTTCTTAAGTGTGTATTTATACATGTATTTCTCTTTGAATTCACTTTCAATGTCTTGGTATATTTAGAAATAAAAAATGACACTTTACCACCTAACTACAACTCCGCGTTTTTAGTCAGAGACTGACTGGGGAAAGAAGACTGTACAGAGAAATTCAGTTTCTAATCATAACTGAAATGTTCCAGGTGTTACATCCAGTGTCTGCCCCGGTAAAAATCTTTAAGCTCAAAGGATATTAACATGTTTGTCTTGCCTTAGAATCTTACACCTTAATTACTTTATTTTATCATAGATATCAGTCTTCCAAAATCAGCAGCAATATGTTACACGGCAGCCCTCTTAAAAGCCAGAGCTGTTTCGGAGAGGTAAGCATGGACTTGGGTGAAACCAGGGCTTTGGTGCTTTTCTTGGGGTATGCTGTAAAATATGAACTAAAAAGATCTAAATCCAATATGTAGCAGTTACACTTAGCTTGCTCTTAGAAATGTATTTATATATATGTGTGTGTAGTTAAACATAATTTAAAGTTTCATTTAAGCATCCATAGAATTAATGCAGGTGAGGATGTTTTTCAGCAGGCCATGTTTGCACCTGTGCTTTTGTATAAAATTTGTTTTCAGTGTCATGCTTGGGATGGTCAACAGCTCTTTGTTTTGTGGGCAGGATGTTTGTGGTGGTTGGTGTTGGCATTTCCCTCAGGCTCTGGGCTGTCCCCAGCTCTGGCTCCAGGTGATGCTGTGACAATCCTGCCAAAGCCAGGGCAGGCACTGACCCTGCGGGATTGACGGGAAGTCTCACAGTTAAACACAATATTGTCACATGGGTGTGATGACAGTCAAGATACCTAAATTAACATGAACATTTGTCTTCTAGAAGTGTTTGTTTATCTTTCTTGACAAATCAGTGAATTTTTAATGAACTCCAAGCTTGCAATGCAAACAAACACCTGGTTAGAGTTTATTAGGTCCTTTTGCTCACAGGGGTTTTCCCTCCAGGTTCTCCCCAGAAACTGCCTCCAAACGAGGGCTCAGCACAGCAGAGATTAACGCTGTGGAAGCGATTCACAGAGCTGTGGAGTTCAACCCTCATGTTCCAAAGGTGAGAGTATTTTATTTCCTATTGGGCCACTTTTTATTGTCTTCTGAAAGAAGCTGTGTTATGTTATCATCTGTTATTTGAGGCTTTCTCGCCCCCTCTTTTCTTGAAGGTGGTTATAGCTCCAGCTGTTGAGTTGTTAAACTCGGTGGTATTTGTGTGCTAAGAGTCTGGTGGCCAGAGTTAGTTGTTTGCAATAAGTGATGTTTAAACTGGTTTTGTTTTGTTTTTTCTTTACAAAAAATTTAAAGTCAAAATTTTCTAACTCATTAGGAAATCCAGGAATGTTTTAACGAAGGGGAACCCTTTGTTGGGGAATGTTAAGCAGTAATAAATATAAATTTAGATATTTAAAATCTCTGAAGCCAAATTAAGTTCTCCAAACGATAACCACTCACAGGATTTCAAAGTACACTTTCTGCTGTGCTTCCAAGCTTGGCTCCGGAACTCAGGCTATTGAAAGATCTACAGTCACTTATTTTCTTCATCCATGTGTAAAGAGGAGTTAGAGTCAGTCTTGATCTGCTACAGGCTGCAGTTCCACGTCTGGCGTCACTTGAAGTGACCAAGACATGGATTCCACTGGGCATTGGGTGAAAATAAATCCTTGGGTTGCGTTCTGCTGTACTCGAATTGTGCCACTTTCAGTTTGAAACCTCGAACGCAGAAGGTCGGCTCAGCCCGGGACCTAATCCCCTGGAAATGCTGCTGGAGTCGGGGTGACTGTGGCTGGGAGGGCTCGGATTCTGCGGCCGCCGCGCTCTGTCTGCCTGTCCGGTCCGATAGAATGTGCACCCACAGAGCTAATTGCTGGCAGAAATTGCTGCTTGTTTGCATGACTGATCAAGAGCCCAGCAAGTTCATTTCAGACAGTCTCAGACAGATTTTTTCTTTAGCCTCTGCCTTTAGGGGAAGAAGATTATAACGCATTATCATTATCTAAAAGTTCTTTTATTTCGTATATCCTTCAGTTGTTTCAGGAGCCTCATGTACCTTTTTTAAAGAAGTTAGATATCATTTCAGGCTGGTTGCAAAATATGTCCTGTAGCTCTAGAGACAATCACAGAAACTGATTCCAGGTTTCAGTAATTTGATCTTCTCCTCTAATTGTATACCTGTCCAGTCATCTTTGTGACTTTTTGTTACAATATTGCCTTGAAGCACCAATTTATTAGGCAGCAGGGCAGGGTTTTAGTGGTGCTGGCTCTCCATTGTCAGAGCAAACAAGTGAGAAGGGCACAGAGGAATGTAGGAACTTCCCGATGGGATACAAGGGACTCATGGGCAAGAAAATCTGGTTCCTGAAATCGCAGTCTGTTCTTTCCCATGGACTAAAAATAAATGAGTATGTAAAGTAGAAATGCCGTTGTTCTTGTGTCTGATGACAGTGGTTGTCTTTGCACATAACATCATTTTGCATAAGGAAAATAATGTTTGTTTCTTTTTGTTCCGAGTTATGCTTTTACAAGGACGGGTTTTGTTTGGAAAGTGAGGAAGGCTCTTAAGCCATTTCACATTAGAGATCTGTAACTACATTTTGGACACGTATGAAATGATCTTTCCCCAGTCATCTTCCAAATATCTTACAAGTTTGTGTTGTGTAGAAAGTCTTTCTTAAATCTGCAAACCCAGGATATGGTCAGTGCTGATACGGTTCCTGTCTTATGGACAAGCATGGACGTGAAGACCAACCAGACTGGTCTCTGTTTGGGTGGTGCAGCAGGTTTGGTGCTGGCGTGTTGGGCTGATACTGGCCATGGAGCATCCTCAACGGCTGCGGCGTCGCCATTCCCGCTCTCTGCCGATAGCGCGGTGGGAGAGTGGGCACTGCCAGAGGTCAGGGGGCAGATATTTGAGACCATTTTCCCACAGCAGCCCCGTGTGAGTGATCCTTTACTGTGTTAAAAAAAATAAAAAAATAAAAAAAAAAATTGAAGAGGATTAGAGGGGATTAGCAAGAATATTACCCTCCGGAGCGCAGGCCCAAGGCAGTGAGAGAAGAACCTAGCCAGGCAGTAAATGTGCTTTATTTGGCTGGGGCATAACCCCTCCTACATTCCTTCAAGAAATTGAATGGGAAAAGTTAAGTCCTCAAACTGGATTAGTAAATAATCTCATAGTTTGTGGCATCTGCTGAAATAAATCGGCGAGTTAGCTGCATTCTTACACTTGGGGAGACAGTCAAAGGAATTGCCAGCTACATTGATCAAAGATGGGGATTAACTTTGGCTGTTATTGAATGAGACACTGTGTGCCAGGAGAGAGCAACTCCCAGGTAAATACTGGAGCTGAAACTGTCATTTTGTTCGTAAAAATTACTCATCAGTTTTTAAAAGCTGAGTTAGAATGAATACCTGCCTCTTCTTAATGTACCATGAAAAAACAAAATGGCATGTCCTGTGTTTCAGGGGAAATGGAAAATGATTAATCCTTGAGTTCTTTCACCCTTGTGTGCATCAGAGATCCTGCTGGTGTATGGAGGAGGCTGAAATTGAAAGAATCTGAAATCAGAGAATCTTTGTGGTACTCCAGCAAAACCACATTAAAGCGAGGTTTTCCTGGGTTTGGTTTATTATTCTTCCTCTGGTCAGCATCCTGGCACTTTCTAGTTTGCCACTCACTTGAGAGCTCACAAGTATTCAGCCTCCTGCATCGAAACTTTCAGCGATGAGCAAAAATACCATGGTGGTTTTTTTTATTAGCCTAAACTTGTAGCTCATTGATATTGTAGCTGCAGCATGCAGAAATATTTATGTATATTCCACAAGAGTGTATTTTTTTTTTTTTGCCTAACTGAAGATGTGCTTTTTTACCTGATGTTTTGTGTGTGAAAATCCCAATTTAAGAGTCTTAGACACAGATGAGTTTCACTTCCCGTGGGAGCGTGGGCTGTGTGCGCTGGGCTGGGGCTGGACTGTTCCTTCAGCAGGTGGAAGAGCAGCATCGGCCCCTGTGTGACTGAGGAGTTATGCCTCAAATGATCATTTGTGTTTCACAATTGCAGATTTTGGAGTAGTCTGTGTAAACGTGTGCTTTCCATTTGTGCTTTCAGTATTTACTAGAAATGAAAAGCTTAGTGCTGCCTCCAGAGCACATCCTGAAGCGAGGGGACAGCGAGGCAGTAGCCTACGCCTTTTTCCACCTCCAGCACTGGAAGAGGATCGAAGGGGCTCTCAATCTGCTGCACTGTACCTGGGAAGGCAGTGAGTATCTCTCCTTGGTTTAGTTTTTTCTGTACAGTAGCCTAATCTCTGCCTTTATTCACCCCAGACACCGTTGGCTCTCTTTGTGAGAAGCCAGTGCTTGGTTTAGATACAGATCTAATGTCGCCCACTCTTTTTCCAGCATTTAGGATGATCCCGTACCCGTTAGAGAAAGGTCATCTTTTCTATCCCTACCCGAGCTGCACAGAAACAGCAGACAGAGAGTTGTTGCCAAGTAAGTGGTTTCTAAGCAGTGATGATAATCAAACATAAGCTAAGGACGTGCAGTTTGTGGTATTCTCTATTTACCTTCCTGTGATATTTTAGTTTGAGAGCTTCCTGCGGAGGGGGCTCAGCTGCTCGTAGCTGTCCCTCCCGAAGCACTGGGCGCGTGTGGTAAAACCTTAGCTGGATCCTGCAGTAGTGGGAGTCCTTCAGAGATGAAGTCTGCGTGTGGTACATGCAGACTAAGTTTGGCCAACTCTGAGAACAGCAAATGGACCAGTTCTTCGCTCCTTTTAGAAGCAGCCATGGATTTGACTGCTGTTGTAGAGAAGCTGTTTTCTTTTGGTGAGGAATAAATGTGTGGTTCCAGTCCTGCTGATGGGTATCCCACAGAACCTGTGATCCTACGGGGAATCCTTGGTTAATCTATAGCTTCAGAGGTTGTGTATCGCTTTCTGTTGTTAATTTGTCTGCTGGACACTGTGCTTCCTGGAACTTTTTATCTGTGTAGGTGTTTTTATGGATTTATACTAACCCTTGATGCTGAAAAGTAAATAATTTCCAACTGTTCAGATTACTTTATGCAATTATGAGCCTACGTATATTTTCTTTAGATAAGGCAAACAAACTAAACCACTTGGGCCCATGCTCATCATATTCAGGAAAATAGCATTAATTTAGGTTAGAATTGGATTGTTAATTGTGCATGTTAGCCCTTTGGGGGTAAACTTCTACATCATGAAGAAATGCAAGTCCTATGGGACTGGAAAGGGCTACTGCAAAAACCCCATCAGACCCACTGCGACCACAGCTGTGGAAAGGAAAACTACACGTAGGGCTTTCTATTTAAAAGCCTGAAGTTATATTTAAAGTGTGTAATTTAAATATGCCCCTAGACTGCTTTAAATTACTCATTTCTCACTTATGCAGGATATTGCACAAGGAATTCCTCAGTTAGCCACTAACCCTAAATTGTAGACTTCCCAGCATAATTAAACACCAACACATGCAGATATTTCAACACAATCACTCACGCATTCCTGTTATATTTTAAATATAAAACGACCCATAAATAAAATCATCTTAACACTTTTATTGCAGTACTTCCTCAAGAAGTCTTGACACTTAATTTTTAAAAATTTATCTATTTAAAATAATGTTGGCCAAATTGATGATGCAAAAATCCTGTAATGTTCTAATGAGTAACAATTCCCAAATGGCTTGCAACGTACAGAATTATCTGTAGTTGTCCTTATCTATTTTGGGTTTGATCTTACTTTCGCAGTGTAGGAAAAACTAGTGCAAAAAGAATCGTTCCCTTTTTTTTTTTTAAACACTTTGCTAATTTAGTTTGGGACCTTTCCTAAGTTTTATTGCTCAATGTTTTAACATCAGGTGAATTTCTGCACGGCATGAGAGGCTGACTGTTTGGTGGCAGGGAGTGGGTAGTGTAGCAATGGGCAGGGCTGGGGGCACGGGGAGAAAAGCGGGTAATCTAAGGGATAACATTGAGCATCTCTTCTGGGTGCTAGACATGGGACTCCAAAAGGTCTGCCTCCTTGTTCTCCAAAGTCAGAGACCTAAAAGCCAAACAGAACCCAAGCACTTTGCCGTTAACAAGTCACACAAGCACAAGGTGCCTCAGGTAGGCGTGCTGTTACAGCGATGACTTCCTTTGTGCCAGCATCAGACACAGTAACTGAGAAGGTGAAGTGTCTCTTTCCTCCTCAGGCTTCAGTTCACTGCTCATCAAAAGCCAAAAAGTAGAAGTTTAAGATGAAAAATTCAGTAAAAGTGAATATAATCATATTTCTTGTTTTCTAAATAACTTAATTTGTGGTGCTTTTGTTAGATTGTAAAAGCAGCTTGTGGAGAAGTGTGCAGCCCTTTCATAATGACTTATGTCTGTAGAAACTATTTTGTTTTCTTCGTTTAAAACCCCTTTAAAAATCATTGGGTAAGAGTCAGAGCTGCAGGTACTCGGCACCAGTAAGTACTTGTGAGTTCACCAGCCGGGCCCTGGGCGAGTGACCGGCCGTAGTGTCCCCAGCGCTGAAAGCTCCGCTCCGGCCCTCGGCCCGTCCCACCCCCCGCTTCGGGTCTTGTTACCGCAGATTGGAAATTGCAAGGAGCTGCTACAGACAGAATTTATAACCCAGTCCTGCTGCTGTTTTCTTTGAGGTCTGCTCTGTCAGCTGCTCCGAACAATGTCCTGTAGCCCGGTGACCAGAGCTCCTGGGGGACTGTGACATAGAGAGAAGGGGGTGGTGGCTTTGTACCTGCTGGGACAGGAGACGTGCTCTTAAAAGACTAGGTACCAAAAACTAAGCCTGATGAAGTGCTTCAAAAATAAAGTCCATGCAAGTGAAAAAGATGACTGGATAGAGAAAGACTATTGATAATGAAGAAAAGCATTTGATGTAGGGGAGAATTTTTTGAGAAGTTTAAGCACTGGGACCCAAGGTGCTGCACAATAGTCTGAGTCCATGCTTACTGCTCCTGAAAGTCTAGAACTGAGCTACAGACTGTAAATCATTCAGAAAACTGTCCTCAGTTATCAATGCCAACGTTCTTCATTATTTTTCCTTTTCAGCATTTCACGAAGTCTCCGTTTACCCACAGAAGGAGCTGCCCTTTTTCATCCACTTCACAGCGGGACTGTGTTCCTTCTCGGCAATGCTCGCCCTCCTCACGCACCAATTCCCAGAGCTGATGGTCGTCTTTGCTAAAGCTGTAAGTGTTGTCCCTGTCCTGGGAGATCTCTGGGAGTCGTAAGGTCCATGGTGAAGTAGGCTCCAGTCGGTCTCATGCTTGTGGGGCATGAATTATTTTATCTCTCTTTGTGAGCATATTTGGGCTCTGAGCTGTGGGTCTCCTGCAGTAGAGAGCTCTGCGCTCTCAGGGAGTCATTCATTCCAGCTTTGCTGCTCACATGCAGGGTGGACGGCGTCCTGCTCTCCTGCTGTTGTAATGTAGCAGGTAACAGACCCAGGACCTGAGCCTTTTTCCTGAAGAATACTTTGTTCCTGAAAGTATTGGTTGCCAGCGGTTCAGGTCTGTGGTGCCCAAGTCAGGGCTGAGTGCGGGGCCTCATTTCCACACGGTTCTGTTGATCTTTATGTTGGAAAATGTAGCTGGACACGCCAGTGACAAATTTCAGTGCTGCTCATAATTGGCTGGGTTCACAGTAACTAGGGGCTAACTATCTGCTTGATTAATTCTGCAAGGATTGCATTAGCAAAGTTGTATGATTTCCAAAGAGATACAAGGTCAAATGTTATGCTAACAAAGAATTGCTTGGTGAAGTTCTCTCTGCTGGGTTTCTTGAACCAAAAAAAGACTTTGTAGGAGTTAGTTGGCTTTGCATAATGGCATTTTGAATGTCAAGTGACATGTCCAAATGTGGGGAAAAACCTCCCAGGGTTTGGTGATTGGGCAGTGTGTTTGTTTTCTGTAGGGAGGGTTGGGTAGTGGCTGTTCGGCCGCAGGGATGAGGGAGCTGCGCGAGTATTCCTGTGTCATCCCACCAGCCAAGGCCCGGTGGGGCAGACCCAGGCAGAGGCTTCCTGGGCTCTCCCCGTGCTTGCTTAATACTGGCAAAAGTGGAAACTGGGGCTTGAGATGAACAGATGAAATGAATTCTGTATTAATCTGAGATTGAGAGCTGAGAAGGAAATACCATCATCCAATATTCTGCTGCTTAGATAGAATTGTTGTTAACTCCCGATCATAGTCTAATGACTGATAGTCTTCCTTGTTTTAATGATTAAATTATTGTACTCTTGATCCCATTCCTGATGTTTTCAGGCACATTCAGAAAACTCGTAAGAAACAATGATATGAAATATAAAACTAACACTTCTGATTTTATTCATAGATTGCTTCAGCATTTTAATTATAGATAATGCTGTGGTGGCAGCTAACACTTTATAGAGCATTATCTCCTGGGTTCTGGAGGGACGTGGCAACACAAGTTGAATTTTCATATGGAAAATGGAAGTTTACCTTCTATTTAATAACATCTGCCTCTGCACCCAAGAATACTGTAATAAAACAATTATTATCTGCTGTATCTAGTGTTAATCTGCAGGTAATTCCACAGCCCTAAGCTTTTAAAAGAATTTTTTTTTTCCCATGTTGTTAATTATTTTGAATAGTTTTTCATGATACTGTGTGTTAAGTTATTAAATGTAGTAATTTAAGATAATAAAGTTCTGGAATGCTTTGGTCTTAACCAAAAAAAGTGATACAAAATATATTTCCAACAAATTGTTGAATTTCCGACAAATCTAGAAGGCAGTTTTAGGAATGACAACTGGAGAATATCGTGTCTATAGAATGTTTCTGTGTAAATCTCTAAGTGACTTCAGTATTAGACTCCTTAGATTGCATTTCAGTCGCTTCTTCATCGAACTGTAGTCTCCAGTGATTGAACATGGAGCAAGCTGTGTGGCTCCGAAGGGCTGTAAGAAGTTGAATACCTTTCTATTGACTTGAAAAGTCTGAGTTTACATATTTTCATTTGTTAGTGCTTGAGTTTGTTTCCTCCATAATAAATCACAGGGTAAACCTTGGCAAATTGCTAAAAATATTCCAAGTGGCCAAAAATCACAGTGAAGCATTTGCTGGTTCCAATGTACACAGTGTAATTCTCCGCGGACAGAGGCCGAGCGCTGGCGGCGGCTGCACTGGGGTGGTGGCAGTCTGAGGATGGTGACAGGCCCGGGGTGGTGACCGTCCTGCCCCCCACGCTCTCTGGCCCCAGGACCAGGCGCCAGAGGGATTTTCCTTGTCCTGCCCAGGCAGAGGGTTTGCAGGCACCGGGGACTGGTGCTGGCAGATGTGCATCACGCTCAGGGGTGCGGTTACAGCCAACTGTGGCTTGTTCTTTCTCTTGTAACTTGGACTTTTGATGTCCCTTGCCCAAGGGACGAGGTGTGTCGGGTGAGGACAGGGTCCAGGCGATGGCAGGGCGCTCCCTGTGCCCTGCAGTGGGTGACAGCTCAGCATTGCTCTCTGTCTCATCTTGATTTCTCGTCTCGTGGAGGATTGCTCTGCGATCATCAGACAGAGCTCTGCTTCTTAGCTAGCTGCTGTTCCCAACGTTCTCGGTGCGACAGAAGGGAGGAGGCAGGCGAAGGGATGGCAGCCGTCGGTACGGCTCACCCAGCAGGCTGAGAAACACTCTCTCAATAAAACAGCTTCTGTTGACACTGCAGACAAAAGGGTCTGACTGTTTCTCCATGGAGAACGAATTTTTATTTTTTAACAGTTACAAAGGTGGAGAACGGGGTAGCCCTGTGTCACCCTGCAAAAGGGATGTTGCACAATTCCTTCTGTAGTGTCTTGGGAAGGCTCTGAGGCGTTGGCCTTTGAGAAAGTGAGAGCTGCAGAGTGAGAGCAGGCACCGTAAATGGTCTGCTCAGAACAACCGACATTTTCACCTTCCAACAAACCAATCCCTTTTTTTAAAGTCCGAACCTTCTGGTGCCGGAACAGACCGGTATTGGTTAAAGTACTGAGAAAATCCTGCAGCGGCGTTCCTGCTGAATCCCACTGAAAACAACTGTCTCCTTCAGGGAACTGGCCAAAATTCTAAGACAGCCCGTGTTCCAAAGCATTCTGATATGGATCACTTGGTATTTTCACAACAAAGAAAGAAGTCATGGGACTTAAATTAAAAATTGGCTAATTTTTATGATTGCAAGATTGGGAGAAAACATTTCTCCTTCTGGTCGTTCTGCAGCTCCCTGCCCGAGGATTCTTTGCCGCTTTGCTGATAGCAGCCCTGGAGACACAGAAAATAGGACTGAGCAGAGCCCCTCTGGCAAGTCCTGCTTTCTGTGACACTCTGCTTTGCTTTCTGAGCAAATCCCCCTACCACTTTCCCCAAAGCTCATTAAGTGAGACTGGAGAATTAACTTTTTAGCCAGCTGCTGAACTTTTCATATTTATAAACACTTGAGTCTTTTGCTTATCTAAGAGAAAATGTGTATAGTTTGGAGATGTGCACTTCCCTGCCAATGTGTAACGAGTGGTTCTACACTTCAGAGAAAAAAAGCCTGAAGTTTCCTGTCACAGCTGAGTGTCGATGCCAAGGGCAAAGGTTTCTTGCCTTGTTAATCTACATCTTAACTCATGCACTTAATGGGAAGGTGCCACACGCAAACAGGCAGGGAAGGAACTGGCTGCGAGGAAAAGCTCCTGCGTTGCTGTGAATGTTATGTTTTAAAAGCCTTTTTAATGTAATATTTGAGGTTATGATAGAAGCCAGGAGGGCCAAAGTAAAACCCTCAAAGTAAATGAGTCCTGTCATTGCTGCCTGGTGAGCAGGGCGTTTGGATGAGGATAACCTGGGTCTCAGCGGAGCACCTGGGGGATGGGCTGAGGAGGTGCAGGGGAGTTTGCAGCATTTGTTTCAGCCTAATCTTTATTTCTGGAGCTGTTTAGATGGCACCTAGAGTGTGGGTCCTGTCTGGAAGCACGGGCTGGTCTCGGATGGTCTGTTCAGCTTTCACATGTTTGAGTTGATGACCTATAAATAATCCGTGTCTGAATACACCAGAAAATGCGCTCCCCTCCTCGCCAGTCGGTTCAAGTGGTGCTGAGGAGCTGTGGCACAGGGAAATGTCATCCTTGCCCCTGCCCGGGTGCTGTGGCACAGGGAAATGCCACCCTCACTCACACTTCTGCCCCTGCCCAGGTGCTGCGGGTGCTGTGGCCGGTGAGTGCTCCCAGCGTTCTGGCCTCCAGCTGAGGGGACACGCCGTGGGACACAGGGGTGAGTGGATAATGCTGGAGCTGTGGCTTCCAGAGATTTTTTCTGTGTGTCTTGGCTAGTGTTTAAAGTTTACTACAGCCTGTTTTGTGGCATTGGCACTGAGGGGAGGATTGGGGTTTTACTCGTAACCTGAGCCTGTAAAAGGACGTTGGTTCTGAAACTGGTCTCACTTCTTGTTGTGTTCTGTTTCTTCCAGTGCTTTGGGACTCTTCTTTCACCCTTCAGCTTTGTTATGGAAAACACTGAGGTCCTCCTGCTGCCCCATCTCTGGCATCAGCAGACCCCACAGTGACTGGAGCGGGATTTCCACCCTGATTCGATTTGGCCGTTCTCACGAGCCTCACCCCTGGTGTTTTGCTCAGCCCTAGACATGGGGTCAAGGACAAAAGCTGTGTTAGTCAAATGGGGGTCTGTCACAGGCTTCCATGTTGGTAAAGGTGCTTAACATACGAATTTCTTCTTTGGCCTTAGTCTATAATCATCTAAGAAAATAGTTTCTGGTTGAGCAATACCTTATTGCTCTCTTAATCACTTCTACGACTGGAAGTGAATACTTCCTCTGAAGAAAGGAGAGGACACACTCTGAGCAGATGTTTGGAATATTGATGCTTCCTTCTCAGCTGCAGATGCACCAGATAATTGGCTTAGATTTAATTTTATAAAGCTTTTTCAAAATATTTGTTAATGGCAAAGTATGGTTCTTGGTTCTGCTTTCTTTATTAAAAGGTTGCTTCCTAACACATTGAATTTGTTGACTTCTTAAGCATCTGTTTAATATAGATTATAGTGTGCAAACAAAGATCTGCTGCTTCTGTATCCTACGAGCTTGCATTGCACAATGAGATTGCAGCATAAACTCCTCTATTTCATGTTGTTACTCCTTTAGATTTAACTCTGCATCTTTTGTCTTTCAAAGCACTTTGCCTTGAAGACCAAGAGTGTTTCTGAAAGTGCCCCAAGTGGTTGCGGTATCTGCCGGGGGGTCGTTGGGAGACGGAACTCTCACGTGTTTGTCCAAAGCACTGTCAGTGTTGAGAGACTTTTGGAGAACTGAGGTGTGGAGCCCTCCTCAAAGGAACTGCTTCACGCATGGGCTGGCCACAGGGGTTTGTTCACTGCGAAGGTGAAAAGATGGCTGTGGGACCAAGTGGAGGTTGGAGATAATTGGTGTCACCTCCATTTCCACTCTACCCATTAGTTTTGCACATTTGGGGTCACTACGGGGTGCTGAGGAAGCAGAGCCATGTTGGCCAAGGCTCCTTCCAAGAGGAAATGATAAAGCACAGGCTTGTGGGGAAATACTGATTCTGAGCACATGAAAAGTTGTCCATCATTTTCCCTTTTACAGGTAAACACATACTTACCCATAATAACCGGGAAGATTTTACGTGTTTGATCTTCACAGATCTTTGGGAAGGGCTGATGTGAGCTGCGATGCTGGTGGCTTCTTTCAAAGGTGGTGGGAATTATTGTAGTTACTGAATCCTGGATGGAAGAAGCTTAGAAGCTCACTGCAGCCTATGCTATTCCCTGGAATAGTACTGAAGTCAATTGATTACAGCTCAATTTAAATTCACATATAATATGTCTTGATGCAGAAGACTGAGAATTTTTTTTTTTTTTTCCAAATCCTCCTTTACTTTATCAACAAAGCACTGTGAAGTGGGCAGTCTGCTGTGCATCTCCTCGGTGTGGTTATTGGTACCTGGTGGAGAGGAAACGGGCGTATTTAGGTAGAAATGCTGTTGTTACTTTCTGCTGTATATTTCTATCGACTGAGCTTTAATCCAAGTTAAGTCCTTGAATTCACTGTGCAGTTGAGGGCAGCCCTACGGAAAGGTACTACCAAGGTTTGGAGTTGCCCAACTACTCATGGGTAATTTTGTCAACTTTCTTTCCCGTCAGGGCTGTTTTTCGCTGCGGAATCATTGCAGTGATTAATAGATCTGTTGTGTTCATGTAATTTCTCTCCGAGCTCCGCAGGGGCCCATAAGGTAACCAACCTAATGCTTTTTAAAGTTGAACATTTTCCAGCGTTTGCGTGGGGTTATAAATGAAGCGCTGCTGCCCATGGATCATCCCCAGAGCTGCTTTCTCTCACTGTCCTCCCTGACACGGCAGTAACGGAGAGGGGACGGGTCCTGCGGGCAGCGGCGCTGGCAACGGACTGGGGAATGGAAATCCGCCTGGTCCTAGAGGTGCCGGGAACTCGGGGAGGGAGGAGCTGGCGGGGGTTTCCCTGCAGGGCTCTCCGGGGCTGGTGGGAACTTGCCTTGGCCACTGGGGAGCAGGGACTTGCCACCGATCCGTGCCAGAGAAATACCTGTCAGCCCACGTGCAGGGAAGCGCTGTGTGTGTGTGTGTGTGTGTGTGTGTGTGTGTGTATATATAAAGGCAATTACGACTTAGTACAGATAAGCATTGATTGCTGTTTCCCCGAGACATGCATGAGGGGGACCCTACAGCCACTGGGAGGGCAGAAGCCTCTCCTCGAGGCTGTGTCGGTGTTAGGGAACTTCTCAAGTCTTCTTTTCACCCAGAGCAGCCTCTGAAAGTCAAGGAACTTGAAAATCAGCATTTATTTATGTATGTGGAAAATCAGCAATTATTTATATACCAGGTGCTAATTTGTGTGTTTGTAGAATACGATAATTAATTGTTGCTGGTGGTGTCTCACCGTGCTGTGACAGACTGGTTTTTGGTCAGAATGTCCAGGCAGAGGAACACTGCATTTCTTCTGCCAACCTCTCGCTTGTCCGGATGCCATGGGCAGAGCTGCGTGCGTTTCCAGCCTGTATGCCTGTGTGTATGTGGCAACAGGAATTTCATGCTGTCAGAAGCCCTGCTCACCGAGGACACCTTGGGGATGGTCACCCTCAGCCCCGGCTGCCGCTCGGGAGCGGTGCTGGGTCCGGGTTTGTCCCCGGTTCCCTGGGCAGCTCCCCCCGCACAGACGGGGATGTTTATTCCCTGCTCCTCGTCCTGGAATTGTTGTGAGGGTGCCAAGGCTCGTAGATCCATGACTCCGAGCAAGGAGGGTTTAAAGGTCATAGTCGAGACCATTAATAACAAGGTGCAAACGGCTGGTTTATATGTAATGTGAAGCTTTTTACTTATTTCATTTTTGCACTTTGGGGGCTCTGTTTGCTTATGGAGCACTTGGTGTCTGGTACCTATTTAGGCTGAGAGCAGGCAATTGGGTTCCTTCAGGCCTTGGGAGGAATGCAGAAAATTGTTCTCTGGTGTTGTAATTCTGCTGGGATAACTGGAGCTTATTTGTCTCACTACTTATTAAATGCATACTTGTCTTGAGGTCCTCTTTTTTTTCTGAGAAACGTTGGGTGAATCCCAAGGACCACAAGGAGAGGAAGATTCCAGGGGGAGGGGGAGAGAAGTGTCTGCACCTCTACGAGCTGCATCATCCGCCTCTGGTGCCAGTGGGATGGAGAGGTTAAATACGAGAGCAAACTCCCTCAGAGAGGAGGAGACGGACGTACGGACATACGGGGCTCGTACAGACATGCGTTAAGGTTGTGCTGCCCCTGGGGCAGGGGACGGGCTGGGGGTCTGCACCTCTCAGACTCGGATGGATGGATGGATGGATGGATGGATGGATGGATGGATGGGGTGTGCTGCTGGAGCCGCCAGGGCCCGGGCTGGGCTGGGCTGTGGAGCAGGGACCAGCTGAGCCCTGGTGCCGTGCTCTCAGTGAGGACATTGCTGGTGGCACGGGCAGAGAGAGCAGGGGGGTCATGCTCTGGGCAGCACCCGGCTTGCCCCGTTTTGCTGAGAAAAAGGAGAGATTCGCCTGTCCCTTCTCTCTCCTCTGTGGGGGCAGCGGTGACGTCCGGGCTCTTCCCATCTGCTCCTGGGCCAGAAATCCAAACATCAGGTCACACGGATGGCAGCAATCACAGTGGGCTTCTATGTACCGCCTGTTGTGGTCTGAATTCACCTGACTTGTGATGAATGTGGACAGAGAATGGCAGCATCAGCCCCCAGCTCCGTCTCTGGTCTCCTATCCCTCCCATCCCTGAGCCCCCCAGCCCTGGGCACTCAGGGAGAAGGGGGTGAGCAGGGATGTGCTGCTCGTGTGCTTGGAATTATTCTCCTCATTTCCAGCTTCGGTGGTTGTATGCGTGGGTCTGGCTGTTGGGGAGAGCTGGGTGACACCCCCTCATTGCATCAATTGGGGTGCACCCACCACAGCGAGTACGTGTCTCCACCGGGAATCTTCTTGCCGTGGTTGTTTGTGGCCAGTGACATTTCTCTTTTACTCTGGATGCATGGAATTGTGCAATCACAGCACGGCCTCAGCCCCTCGGACCCTTCTGTTAAGAACCTCTTGATTTCTTTTCTGATTTGGCCGTAGGCTGTCACCAGTCCCCGGGTGGGACGCTGTGGGATGGTGCGTTCTCCCACAGGGACTCGCAGCTGGGGATCCAGCGCAGTGACAGGCCCCCAACCCGCCCTGGGGAAGATCCCCAGATCTTGCCAGGTTATGCAAATTGAGTGAAAATGCCCCAATAATCTGTCCCCGAGAGCTGGACCCGTGACAGCAGGTGACCCCCCAGAGCAGGAGTGAAGCCTTTGGCGTGTGTGGACGTGATGGTGAACAGAAGGGGCCTGGGGCAGCCATGGGGGCTGCGGTGGAGCAGTGTGTACCCCCCTCCCCGTGGTGCTGGGGCTCAAACCTTCATCTCATCACTGCATCCATCCCAAAAAACAGTGGTGTCACCTGGGCCAAGCCCCGCTCTCCCTCACACGTGGTTTGGTAGAGAAATACCCTGAATTTCTGTGGATCCCGTGTTCCCAGTGCCCTCTGCCTTCTCCTGTGTGTCCTGTCCAGCTGCTTCAGAGAAGGTAACTTACTCAGAAGCTCATTAAGCAATTAATTCTGCTCCTTGTCCTCGAGTTCAGACATGCTTTTGACTAGAGGGTAATTAGAAGATGATCTTGCAGAAAAGGCTCTCTGCACGTTTTGGGCAGATTACTTCAGAGGGGTTTGGGAGAGGAGCTGAGTGTCTCCTCAGGAGGCTGCAGCCTTCACAAACGCGTGGGGATGGGAACCATCTGCTGAGGATGAGTGTGCGAGGGCGGCCCCGGCCGGGCTCGGCGGTGGGGGGACACAGACCGCCCCCCGTCTCCCTCAGCCCTCGACGGGCCGTGGCCTGGCACGAGCCCTGGGGTGACCTCGGGTCCTCATTCCCGGCCGATCTGCTTTTGCTAATTGCTTGTGAATGCACAAGAAGGAAGCGCAGTTTCGCGTGGCCCTTTGCAGAAGGATGGCTCACCTCTCCTGTGGGACGGACTCGAGCTTCTCGGCCTCCTCCAGGGGCTTCGGTGCCGCTGGTCCCAGCCTCGGGGGGTTTTTTGCCCCTCTGATGTGCTGTGGGGCAGTGACGGGGAGTCCCACCTGGCCAGTGGATCCTGGGGCTACGGGGGGTTTGTTGCCTTCTCAACTGTGGTTACTCTGCTGAAGACATCCCGGTGATGACACGGGAAGGGGGGAAGGTAACAAACCCGGGACAAACCTGTCCTCGGGAAGCTTCTCTTTTGTTTTAAAGCATTGAACATCTGCGTTCACAGGGAAGAGGTATTTTGGCAGCAGCCTCTGATGAAGGTGTCACTCACCAGGAGGGCCCCGAGCTCTGCCGCGGTGTTTGTGCTGGAGGACACCTCCCGGGGGGCTGCGGAGGGGAGGAAACCTTTACCGAGGGCTGCCCTCGGGTTCCCCCAAGCCCACGGAGCGTGTCCCGCTCTGGGAGCAGGAGGGGGGAGGCTTGGGCTGATTGCCGAGGGGGCAGCATTTTTTTTAAAGCCTGTGGTAAAGGGCTGGAAGGTGGAGCAGTAATGAAGACAAATGGGGGAGCTCTTCCCGGCAGATCGGCCGGCGCGCAGAGGGATGCTGTGCTCCAGCAGGCTGGAAATGCCTGTGGCCTGGCTCAGACCCCGCTCACCTGCCCGCATTCCTTGGAGCAAATCTGCGGGGAAATGGCTTCCCCTTGAAATTCAGAGGGTTTTGTGGGGCCTGGGGTGAGACCCGGAGCCTCCCAGGTCAACGCCGGGTGGAGGCAGGTTCTG
>JAHREE010147004.1:0-10411 GCA_033628505.1 Tringa tobata | reverse complement strand
GGGGGGGCACCCAGCCCATCCAAATCCTTCTTAGTTTACTGATTGGGGCTGACTCTCCCCCTTGGACAGTGTCACAGCCATTGAACCCAAACACTGAAGCCTTTACATGGAAAAGGACCTTCACAGAGAAGCCAAATTTTTACAGCCACTGAAACAACTTGGGATCGCTTTCAGTTTGATACGAGGCATAAGAACACAGACTGGGCCTTCATTTTTTGCAAAAGCAGTCCCATGAGATTGAAAAAAATGAAAAGCGTGCACGGTCAGGACGGGAACATCAAAACTGGGGAGCAAAGGCCCTCAGTACTTTTCCACCTCCAGCGTCACCAGCCTCGCCATAAAAGCTTTTGGAAAAAGACACATATTCCCACAGGAGTCACCTCGGCTTTTGGAATCAATCTCTTCTTCTGGCTTTGAATTCTTTGTCTTGCTGGTCACCTGAGCACGTGACACTTGGATCTCCATCAGCAAACTTCTGGTGTCTGCGCTTTGAACACAGACGCAGACAATCCCACTTGAACTACAGGATGTTTTACGTTACCTGCTCTTGTCGTCTCTGCTCTAACCCATTCACCACCGTCACTGCGTCTCTCACGCCCAGTTCTGCCGGTTGGGTTTGAAACGCAGCAAGAAGAACATTTTGGTCCCTCACAAAGAGCTGGTGAAGAGCTTGCAGAAGTTCTCACCGCTCTGAGACGCCTTCCGGAGATTCAGGACTTGCATAAATCTACAGTGGTAGAAAACCAATGGAAACAGCGGGATTCAAAGATTACATCAAGAACGGCCGTTATCATTTTTGGTAGAGTGGCCCTTTTCACTGGATAGTCGGCTTTTCTTAATAGCTACATAACATTTAGGCATACGAATGGATGTATTTATTGTACACATTAGGATTTCTCCTGCGTGCGCAAATGCTAAACCTTTATCTGCGCTTTAGATGGAAGCAATTTAGAACTGAAAACGTAGCCCTGTGGAGTTATTATTTGTGTCACACTACCCTTTTAACTGTTAGGATGTTACACGTATGTTCCCGGACTCTCACAGAGCTATGTGGTAGGGGGCGGGATATTGTGCAGGAAGAAGCTTTAATTTTATAATGATATAAAGTCAATCCCCCCATTTTGCGTGCTGAAGTGCGTGCAGCAGTAGTGGAAGCTACCTACATATGTCCAAAATACTCGCTGAGGTAATTAGACAGGCAAGGCCTAATAAGTTTTAGCAGATTAATGATGAATGATGTGTTCTATTTTACACAATTTTTCCCCTCTTTTCTCTCACTACGGTATCTTTTTAATAGCATCCAAGTTCTACTATACCAAGAAATAACAACATTCCAAAAAACCTAACAGCTACTGGAAACATGCTTTCAAAATACAAAGACTTTTAAAAGGTCAATCTGTGCAGTCAAAAGCTATCCACGCACAGAACAACAAACGCAAGCTGTCATTCAAGATATATTTATTACCAGAAGGTGTGATGGGCAGTGTTACTGCATATTCCTGAAATATTTTGCTTTGCAGCAGTATATTTAGAGCATTTAAACCCGAATTGTGAATGCGCCTTATAAGATTATCATACGTTATTTTTTTTATTGAGATAGCATCTCATCTCATTTATACCTCAGCTTCTCTGTGACGTCACGGTTTTGCAATCAGGTCTTTCAAAGATGAAATGGTGCTTAGAAAAGCTTTCCTTTCCTCAAGCCAAGACCCTGGCTCTTGCTTAAGAGGTGGCATCTCTCTCTCACCACGTGGAAATTCAGTGAGAGACAGCACCCACGGGCCTTCGTGGTGGACTGCTATCAGCCAACCCTACAAGAGAGACAAAAAGCAATCAGTAGCGCCAGTCCTAACAGCAACAACAACAATCATCATCTTACTTCGTGCATATTGGAATACTGGTACGTGTGAATTGATGGGCATGAGGAAGCTATTGATGTGATCTCGTATCAAAGACAGAAGCGTCACCTAGTTCTGTACCTGCCAAACAGCAGAACTTATTAAAGAGATGGATTTTTCTTCAGTTTCAAATGAAAATTCCCAAAGTTCATCTGTCAAATCAAATTTTAAAGTAGTCGCCAGTGAAAACCCACATTTGAAAAACAAAGTCCTGGGAAGCTTCCAGGTGAGCTTTGCAATTCACTTTTTTGAGTTACTAGTAAGCTAGGGCTTTGCTGCAACAGACTTGCTTTTTTTTTTTTTTTTAAATGTAATTAAAAGCACGATACCCTTACTGTTTATAATAAACACATTTGTTTACTGTCCTAATGTAGATATAAATTATACACCCATAATAACAGAATCTTCAAAATTGTGTAATATGTGATCATTACATTATCACCAATACATGATAACTACACAAAATTATAATTGACAATAGCTCTATTTCTCATAATCGTAACTGAGAACAAGCCTAAGCTCGTATTTAACCTAATTTAACATGCAAAAACGCACATCATGTCTCAGAAGTATTTGAAAACGTATTAAAATACCCAACACTAAAGCTTATCTAGATGCCTCTCTTCTCACTAATCAAGCAGCAGCTAATCTACGCTTTTGGTAGTATCACTCTTGTTCCACAATAAAAATTATCAGTTCTATTTTACCTTCATTTTTTTTGGAAGTAAATCTGTTGAAGTTTCACCTTCATCTGTTCCTTCAGATATTGTGTCAGATCCCTGGGTCTGAGCAAGATACGTTCTTTGACTCCAGTCTGAACCGGAGTCTAAAATAAAAGGTGAGAAAAACATGAAAGCTGGATCGCTGCGGAACTTTGAAGAATGGGCATCTAAAAAATATTTTGGCTGTTGTTGTAACAGGTGGCTGCATGTCACCAGAGCTGCCTCTAAGCCTAGAGACTACCTGTTTTATAGTTTTTCTTTTTCGGTTTCCAAGTAGAAACAGCAAAACAAAACACCATCCAAAACCTCAAACTTAAAAATCCGAGTTTAGTTCTAAAAGAGAAACAACTCTCCACACAAACACTTCCGCCAAGTGACCCTTGATTAATATGCTTAGCCTTTCCCATGAAAACGATCATATTAGTAATTTTTATTGCTTTTGCAGAAGTCAGTCCCTGTCATCGTCTCGCACTGCTAGGGAGACGTAGCTTTAAATTCTAGCAAGAGATGAAGCAGCTGAGGTGAAGAGACAATGTAAAAAGAATATAGGACCTCCAGCAGGAAATAAAAAAAAAAAAGAAATCAGCATCTGATGCCTCAACTTATCCCGTCTCCGCTCTAGTAATTTTCCTTCCCTAGCAAATGAACAGACATGGCACACTCAGCACCCTTCCGTAGTGCAACGGGCTTCTGCTGTGATCAGAGGAGCAGTTGTTTTTATTTCTTAGAACACAAACTCTTTACCGCTCAACTCTGTGTTAAAAAAGCAGATTTAATTTATAAAGCTGTTTGAAACCTATGAAAACAAGTTTCTTACCACTAGAACCTCTGTCCTCTCTACCTTGCTACTGCAGAGAATGTGCTAATCCAGAAACTGGAATTCCCTCTATTTAGGAAAGAGACCAATCACATCTTTTATCCCCCCACACCCACTCACACTAAGGGAGCTCATTCTAAGGAGCGGGAGACAACAGGAGCAAAGGAATCAACATGGAGATGACAGAGATGGTGCTCAGTAGGGCGATTCCCACCTGTCCCTGGTTCACAGAGCAGGACAGGTGCCAGGCAGCAGCACAAGGGAGCATCTCATACTGGAACGCGCTGTGCCCCAAGCTTTAGTTGCTGAGGAAGGGGTTCACAATCTCTCCCTAGGCCGTGGAAACATCAGAAACCTTCAAAGCTTTATACTGAACCTATGGTGGTTCACGCTTAACAGACGTGAAAAGGGAAGTTCTGTGGGAGCAGCAAAAGCACAAACCAAAGCGGTTCAATGAAGATGAAATAGGATCCATGCCTCTTTAGCTCGTAGAGTTTCTAGGACTTCTTTAAAGCGTTACGTTCTCCACTCCACACTCGCGCTGCCACGAACTTCTCTCTCTTTAATGCTTCACATTCAGAGATGTGCCTTGTCTCCGTGTCCACCCTTTCAGCAGCGTGCAGTTCCTCCATTTGGTCGATTCCCTCAGTAAATTCTCTTCTGATCTCTGCAATCTCTTCTGAAGAGCGTCCGTTTTGCAAATCCATTTGGATTTCTGCATTTTTCACTAGGACTGGTGAACTGTGGATACGGCTGTTGATTTCCACGGCCTTGTCTGTTTGTGATGATGAACTTTTTCTAATCAGAGTAGACTCACCGGTTGACCAATCACACGATACTTCTGCAGCCTTTTTGCTTTCAGGTTTTGACTTTTCCTTGTCCTTTCTCACGTAACTCGCAAGTCTCTCTTCTGCTTGAGCCAGGTTCTCTTTGACTTTGCACAGGTCCTTCTGAAGATGCATCAGACTTGCTTCTTTTACCTGTAAATACGGAGATTCTGGATTGCAGTCCTTCCAAACACTTAAAAAAGAAATTTAACCCCCAAACAACCCTCTGTCCCATTACAGCTCAGTTAGCCCTCTTTTAAAGCAGTTAGGACTCATGGTAACAAACATCATCTCCTAAGCAATACAGCTCTAGACCCACTGTTGCATTAGAGCGGAT
Organism: Tringa tobata; assembly: GCA_033628505.1. NCBI lineage: Eukaryota > Metazoa > Chordata > Aves > Charadriiformes > Scolopacidae > Tringa > Tringa tobata. Next base: position 5,810 of record JAHREE010147004.1, on the reverse strand, counting down.
GCAAAACCACGTACTTTGGCGACACGTGAAGGTGCCGTCTACGGCATCAGCTCTATTCCACCCACAATCGGTACCGAGGGACTGCTCTGCTCAGTGGCGTTCTCCGGACAAGGCAGAAGAAAAACTCAAGCGTGCGTATTTGCACAATAAGCCCTGTAGAATCACTCGCTTTCAATACAGAAGGGAGCAATCTGGTTCTTACTGCTAGTTCTTGCTGAAGTTTTTCTGCCTTTTCTCTGCGACTGCTCAGTTCTTCCTTAGCAGCAGCTGCCTCTTCTTGAACTTCCTCTGGTTCCAGTTCCTCAATAAGCACACTTTCTTTTTGACTTTCCATGAGTTGTGATCCTACCTACGTGGTGACACAAGACATGAAAAACAGTGAAGAATCTTACAAAGCATACACTGTTAGCAGCACTGATCTCTCTCACACCAATTTACTAAAGCCACAAAAGAAAAGACCACAGGGGACAACAAGTATCTGTTATTTGCATTAACGCAGTCTCCAAGAATTCAAACGGAAAGACAATTTTCCTAGATTAACTCCCTCAAGCTGGCTAAGCACGGCAGGAAAGGCTGCTGTCTTACAGTTTACTGCAGGCAGAAACGGGCTACGCCGTATGGAAATCACAGGCAGGGAGGTCACAGAGAGCAGGAAATGAAGTCTGATCGTATTACTGAACGGACAAAATATTTATGACGTTAACTCAAGCCTCATCTGGACAAAAGGTCTTAGAACCTTTTCCACTGGGTTCCATAATGTCTCTGAACTTCAGTTTCAGCAATCGAGCCCATGTTTGGGCTAGGAAGCACTTGGAAGGTTTGAAATTCCAACACAACATAACCAGTGGTGTATGGAAATCAGGACAAAAGTATCACGTTACAAACTACTGATGGGAAAGGGAAATATCTTTGGAATGAATCAAGGCAGGAAAGCAAGCCAAAGCAAACCAAAATCAAAGCAGACATGAATGAACATCAACAGATCACCCCACAAATTGCTATCACTCCCTTAGCACTCCAAACCTTCCGATCATTTTTGTGAATTCTATTTTTATCTTTCTATCAGCCGTGCCATGGAAAAGTGTAATTCACTCCATTCCGTCAGGTCAAAGGAAGAATAAGAAAGTTTATGCTCACAGTTGAAAATCATCCTATATTCGTGAAAAAGCAAGCTGTTTTTAACGCAAAATGGAAATTAATAGTGGATTTCACCTAAAGTAACAGCCTTCTCAAGAAATCATAGAGCACTTAAGATCTACCCCACACAGTCCAGTACTTCTATCACTAGTCTCATTAAAAAGTGTTTCATTCATTGTCCTTTCCATAAAAATAACTGATTGTTAGTGAAAACAAGCCAAAGCCAAAAGTCAATGGCATCTAATTACCTGATGCATCTGTATTTCTTCTTGCTGAATCTTCACAGAGGAATGACAAAGTAGTCTGTGAACTTCACGAACTGCAAAATAGGTGTGAAAGTATGAAGTGAAAGCATTCGGAATATTCACAGAGATACGGAAACACTCAAGTTTAACTGTTCCCTAGACTCTCTCTCACCAATTTGGTCTAAAGCTCTGTATTGTCCTTATCAAAAATTAAAAGGGAAACAAGCGCAGCGCTCAGATCCCCTGTTGTTCAATACTCTTATGCAATCAAGGGTTAATATTATATTTGTGCTCAAGGAATGCCAAGCAACCAAGACTTATGAAACTTAAAACTTACAGATAAATTATCCTGCATTACATTACATACTGAATTTCCTTTTTTCAGGGAAAAAAAAAAAAAAAGCCCACGGGATCCTCGAGGTTTTCACATACATGCCACGTTTTTTAGTCTGAGACCACAGAAAACACCTATCCGGTGACTCTGGCATTCCCTATCACAAACCTAAAAATACATGTCTGCCTCTGTGTGTGTGCGTGTGCACACACTTATGCAGGCGGGCACAAACCCACACAGGGCAAACAGTACCCATAGCACAATTACCCGTTTGTGCTAAACAAAACTAAAGAGAGCTAAAGTTATAGAAGTATTTATTGTAAAAGGTATATGACTATCCATGCAAAATTCAAAAAGAGATTGGTGAAGACATCAATACCGCGAGAATAACACTTTCCTAGATGAGTTCTAAAGACATTTAAAATGACAGCTTGTGTAAGGGGCTCAAAATTGCAAGAAATTAATCAGAGGACGTCACTGAGCAAATATGAGGGCGATGACTTCACGATGCAGAAAAAAGAAAAGCCATCTTATATCAGCTTCTAACATGAAATACCTGAGGAGACAAAAAAAACGGAACGGCTGGCGGTGTTGACGAACACTAGAGTAAATAAATAAAAAAGCTTGTCGAATGAATAGTAAGACAAGTGATCAGAAGCCAATAGAGGAAGTTGTATCCAATACATGAAAAAAAATCCTGCTTGCCAAATTGCAGCGGGAGCAAATTCTCACAGAGATTAGAGGAAGCTCAAAAGCACTGAAGAAAACGTGAATAAATCACTGATTTTCAGAAGAACAGAACAGTGATCCTGGTGACCGCTCTCAAGTCAGCATGACAGCTTCTGGTCTTCTTCCTAACATAAGTGTTGGTAGTTAGGGTCTGGCGGCCGGAAGATGTCGTGCTGTACAGAAAGACAGGGCCCCTCTCCCGATAGCCAATAGCGTTAGTTCATGATGTAAGCAGACGGAAGTGACGTCGTAAACGCGGGCTATATAAAGCTGTACCAGTCATCAATAAACGCCATTTGCCGTCCACCATATTGGTGTCTGCGAGCTGATGGACCGAGCGGCCTGGGGTTGGTCGCCGTGCCGTTCCTGAACCAGGTCGCCACGCCTACGACAGGCAACACATAAGGGAGTGAAGGACCACATAAGGCAAATACAGCAAGTAAAAGAAAAGCACTGAGAGGGATTAAGATGTCGACGGGACTAACCTAAGAACAGTCGATTCATGTCTACTACTGATCTCATAACTGAGCAAACAGAGCAATTATTTAACGTCCTGCAAAACATAAATGGAAATAAGAAAACGAAGCCTCATGTAACAGGAGAGGAACAAATCATTAAGGTTAATTATACCCAAATACTGGTTCTTTTTCTCAGGGTAAGTAATGCAACCTTATTACTGTGATCATTGTATAAAGCAGACCTGTTCTGGATTCTTGAAGCACGATCCTTCCTAAATCCAATTCACAGTTTTGTTATTATTCACTGAAGTTCATTATAACCGCATGCCACATGTAAACCCTCAAACGATCCATCTTGGTCAGGCCTCTATTTCAGGGGATTCAAGATGTCCTAGTAGAATATTACTCTAAATGTTCAACCAGCTACGGAGGGGTAAACAGAACTTCTCATCTGACCTTAAGGAACAATACTTGTTTTGGGGACAAAGGTTACGATTACTACATTTTCATGTTTAAAATGTTCACAATGCAAAAGATCCCGTTTTCTGAGAACTGAAAAGATCCAGGTTTTTTTTCTAAAAAAAAAAAAAAAAAATCCAACCCATGCTCTGCTTCTTCTGGCATTTCTATCAATGATAAATAAGCAGTATTTCTGTTGAAATCAAATGGGTTCTTTCTGTATAAAACAGAAGGAAGCCAGAAGATGAGGTTCATTATCACAAGTACACGGAATTGAAAAGTGACAGAAAGCTGCAGGTGTTAGATCTCAGTGAATAAGCCAGAGATGAACCTGCTTCTTTCCTTCTTGCTCTACATTTCTAGTAACACACAATGTTTTCTTTGCACATCCACACTGCTTCAATCTGGATTAAAGATGTTGCCAACATTGGTATGATGACAAAGTACTTACACAAGCTCATGGGGCACGTGAGTTTGCTAAAAAAGCCCTACAAAATCCAACACGATCCCCAAGGTGTCACTGAAACGTAACGCTGAAAATAAGCCATCGTAGGGAAGATGGTCATACAAACGTTGAGACCGACTTCAGCTACTTACGTGCCATTCAATATTCAGAAATATCAGAAGAAGGAGGAATTAAGAAGAATTGAAGACAAAACCTTAGTCGGAAATAAGGCAGAATAAGAGGGAGAGGCTACCGCGCTGTCGGGGAAACACGCCGCTGAAAGCCAGGCAGAGCTCTCTGCACGGATTCCGGAGTCCAACTCTGCTGCTGTTTGTGGGGCTAAGAGACGTCGAGACACAAAAATGCTGTTGAACGTGCAAGGAATGACCAGTGTCCCTGCCCTCCACTACCGGGCTCACCTCAAACCCTCACCCATTTCAAAAGGAAGCCCCCAGGGCCTGCCCAACCCGAGAGAAACGCTTCTCTGAGCTGCCACGTAATACTCAGAGGCACCAGGCCCACCTTCCTTCTAATCCCACACAACTTTAAAACCCCTCCTAAAATTGCCCACCTTGTCCCCTCCTCCCAATCCCTGGTCCCTCCACTTAGTATTCACAGGGCTGGGGGTCTGCATCCCTTCTCCACACAAAACTGCCGACCCTCGTCAGCTAGCCGGGACCTTCCTGTACTTCCCGGGGTCTTCTTCACCATCTGCAATAACAACAGTGGCAGCAGCCAGCGTCGCACTCCTCAACGCCAACCTCTTCCCCAAAACCCCCTCCTCAAAAGCACCGGGGGCTCTCCACTCACCTAATCCACGCAGATTCCAAAACAGGATGCTGTGCCAGTCGTCACTTTCAGCGCCTAGGAGGCCACGGGAAATAAAATTACTCTTGTGCTGGAGAACACATCTCTGGGCAGATCAACGTGTTAACCCCAGACCCTTATTGCTGTTCCACCTCCCCCTGACTCTACACCCCCGGGCAGAGCAGCTCCACGCCAAACACACTCCTGTGCAGCCCAGCACCACGCAACACAACAGACAATACCACTCAAACATCAGACAACACTCTGCACAAGAAGAAGGACTTCCTGACCAGAGGAGCCCTCGGGCCAGAAGACCTGCACGGCTGCAGCCCTGACCTCAGCAGGCTCTATGGCCACGCCAGAAGGGAATCAATGTCATGGCTCCTGACAAGAAGCTCTAGGGACACCACGGTCCTCTGCAGGCAATGGGCAAAGGCAACGAGTCATCCCATTCCCCGAGAGACACTAGGCCTTACATCCCTGCTGCTTTCTTCAGAAATGCTAAAACTCCAGAGACAGGTGCATACAAGGTGCTCACCCCAAGCCCTGCTAGATAATCTCACCATCACTGTTTTTAAGAGAAATGGCATCAGCAACTTACACGGGATACAGCAAACTGGAGAAAGAAACCACAATTCCATCTTAAATAAGGCTGAGAATGCCAGGAAAATACAGTGCACCTGCCACAAGTAAAGGCATACTAATTAACCCTCTAGCCACACCTGAACACTCATTAGAAAATTACTGATGGGGGGGGAAGAAGGAGGAAAGCAAAAAAAGAAAAAAAAAAAAAGCAGCGTAAAATTCTACTTTCTCCTTTCTATATCCCTGAAGGTCTTACCTCACACTTCTCCACGCCCAAAAACCCCCACAGCCCCAGCCGGCCCCAAGGCTGCTGCACGGTGAAGCTCCGGCCCCACCGAATGCCCAGGGCAGACTGAGCCCCTCAGCACGGTTTTTTTTTTAAGGTTTTGCCCTTACTTCGCTACTGCGCATGCGCGATGCCACACTAGAAATGGCGGACGCGGCGTCTCACCCGCTTTACTGCGCATGCGCACGGTTTTGCCCTTAATTCACTACAGCGCATGCGCAGCTTTTAATAAAACAAATTAAAAGAACACGAATTCAAATAAAATAAAATAAAAGTGACGCGCATTCCCATTAGCGACGTGTGGGCAAAAGCGTGCGCACACGCG
>JAHREE010147002.1:0-40713 GCA_033628505.1 Tringa tobata | reverse complement strand
GTTCAGCCTGGAGAAAAGGAGGCTGAGGGGAGACCTTCTCGCTCACTCCAACTCCCTGAAAGGAGGGTGTAGCCAGGGGGGGGTCGGTCTCTTCTCCCAAGGAACAGGCCATGGGACAAAAGGAAATGGCCTCGAGTTGCCCCAGGGGAGGTTTAAGACAGGGAAAGAGGGATGGCCGTGTGAGCACAGCTGTAAGTAGGGTACACGCTGATCCCATTTCACCCAAGCAGAGCTGCCCACAGAGCCATCCCCAGCAAGCAACACTTCTCTCCTTGGCATCCTCCTTCTGCCCCCACCTTCCTACCCATCTCCATCCTCCTACCCAACAGATTAGGAACCACCAATCATTGCGGACCTTTCCTCCCAGTTCTCATCCCAACAGAGTAGAAGGGTACCTGCATGGGAAGTGCAAGAGGAGCTCCCCGAGTGCTCGCCCGCTGTGGCCATAACTCACCATGAACGTCTGCCAGTCCTCCCTGGAGTTCCTCCAGAGGACGATGGTGGGGACACCGGGGATGCCCACGGGGCCTGGGTCACCCGGGGGGCCCGTCCGCCCCATGGCTCCAGGGTATCCCTAGGGAGACAAAGGCAGCTCCTTAAAACCAGCTGGGGTTGAACAGTCAACACAGGGTGGACACAGGCTCTGACTCGGGTCACCCTCTGGGTCTGGGCACATTCCTGGGTTCAAACCAGCTCTTGAGACCTAAATAATTGGCACTGGCTCAGGTTGCCCAGAAAAGCTGTGGCTGCCCCATCCCTGGAGGGGTTCAAGGCCAGGTTGGACAGAGTTTGGAGCAACCTGGTGTGGTGGGAGGTGTCCCTGCCCAGGGCAGGGCATGGGACTGGATGATCTTTAAGGTCCCTTCCCACCCAAACCATTCTCTGATTCTATGAAATAACTCTGACAACAGCGAAAGCAAAAAGAATGAGCTTCACGTGGACATGCCTGTGCCCAAACCCATCTAAAGGCCACAGGTATCAGAGCTGATGCACACAGAAGTGACACGACTTTTGGGGCAATGAGTTTGCCCCTCTGCAGCTTGGAAAGATGGAAAATGCTGGGGTTGGAAGCATGCTTACTGGTTTACTGATGGGGAAACTGAAGGACCACCCTTAGTCCAGAGCATCTCCAAGCATCTGTCAGTGTACCGGGCAACGCTGGCTGCAGCAGGAGCAGGAGCCTGAGCTGTGCCATGCCAGCTGCTCCACACCAGGTTCCTGGAGCAGGAAGGACAGCCATGGGTCTCACCAACATGGTGTTGGAGGACAGATGTCCCTTCAAGAGGAGCTGGCGGATATAGCATGTGGCTGGACTTTAGGACATGCCAGCATCCCTCCTCTAGGTGACCTGAGCTAAAGGTGCTTCATCCCCCTGGTCTGTCGCCTTTGCAGAGCCATGAAGTAGCTCAGAGGAGAGACAGCAGCTTGTCCATACCATCATCTCAGTCCTGAGCCTGGGCTTAAAATACCCAGTAAAAACAGTTCTTTCCTCTTCCAAACACACATAAAGGGCCACCAGACTGCAGCTTCAGAAGCTCACACTGCCCTCTTGATGAAAAACACCCAAATCAACTCAAACCATCCGTGGTCTTTGCCCGGGACCCTACACCCCATCCCATACTTTCCCACGTTTTCCTGGATACTCACTTTGTCTCCTTTGGGTCCCACCAGTCCACGTCTCCCAGGACAGCCCTGAAAGGCAAAGGAGGAGAACTGTGACACCCCAAAGGGGGACACCTTGAAACCAGGGTGGCTGGGTGACCAGTGCCATGGCCAGGGCCATCCCAGCCCCAGGGAAGCAAGAACTGGAAGAACTAATTCAGAGCAAAACAGCAGCACCAAGTCTCAACGAAACACCCCGAGGAGCGGTGGGGTGGAAGGTGCACCCTGTTTTATGTGGTTCCCTTTCCACTTTCCTGCCCCCTGGCATCAGAAAGCAGCTCCGCTCGGGCAGCGTAATCCTGCAGCATCCATCCACCACAGAAACAGCCCAGACCATATGGCCAGGGAGCAGGAGCACATTTCCTGACACCTGGAGAGGAAAGGCAGCGCGTTAGGGAAAAAAAAAACAACAAAAGAAACAATAAAGCTGGATCGTGGCCACACACTCGAACAGTAGTTTGGACGAGGACACAAACATCTGCGGCTTCTAACTTGTGCGAGATGTGATCTAACCCCATCTCTAGTCCAAAGTGCATGTTTTGGCCGAGCGGTGACCCCCCTTCCAGGGCTTAACGAAGCATCTGCCCAGAGAGAAACAAAGTCAAATGGGAGATCCTGGATTTTTTTTTGATGAAAGAAAACTACCTGGGAGATGCCAGGGGAGACCAGTAACGCGCCAGGCTGCAGCACAGCGGCTGCTGCAGAGCTGCAGCTCCTGTGGCTTCAATCACAGCCCCTGGTTTTGTCTGGAGCTTGCAAACAGCCTTTGTCTGAGCCCAGCAGCAAGTCTGGGAACCCACCCTGAATCACACACGTCCCCCCCAGCACAGGCACGGCTGCATCCCCACGACCACTGTGGCAACCCCAACCTGGCTGCCTTGTGCCGATGGGAGGGGTAAAAAGGCCAAGCTGTGTGTCCAGAAAAAAGCTTCGGCATGGAGAGATGCTTCAGCATGGAGAGATGCTTCACTAAAGGCGACTTTGGCCACTTAAAGTACCCAAATCTGAAGCCCCTGGGCCCAGATCTGTGCCCCCCTGGAGCACAACCCCTCCCTAGGGCTGTGCCCCCCAAACTTGGTTCGTGTACAGCATGTGTTTGTGCCAGCTGGCACTGGCAGTGATGCTGGAAACTCTGCTGATTTTCTCTGCTCTGATTTTCAAACCTTTGGGTATTAGAGTCATAGGACTATTTAGACTGGAAAAGATCTTAATATCTTAAAGTTCTCTCTTAAGATCAAACCGAGCACTGCCGAGTCCACCGTTGCTGAAGGAGGCAAAATAGAACTATCCCCAATAGTTAAACACACACCAGAACGGGCAGGGACCCCTCCCAGTGCCAGGCAGCCCCTCTACCCACCCAGCACCCTTCCTTTAAGGAGCTGGATGTGTGCTGCCAAGAGACCAGTTCTGCAGGGAGGTACCCAGTTTGGAGTCACTGGGATTTTACTGTCAGCACCACATGCCCATGTGGGGACAGGCTCATCCTCTCCACCCTGGGTGCAGATATAGATTAGATCCTTCAATGAGTCCTGCCTACCCCTGATCTCTCTCAAAACAGCTATGGCATTCAGTCACTTTGTCTGGGTGCAGCCTCTAGCTTATCTCCTGCATGGACACTCACAGAATCACAGAATGATATGAGGTTGGAAGGGACCTCTGGAGATCATCTAGTCCACCCCCCTGCCAAAGCAGGTCCACCTAGAGCAGGTTGCACATGTCCAGGCAGGTTTTGAATGTCTCCAGAGATGGAGACTCCACCACCTCTCTGGGCAGCCAATGCTGCCCTGTGTCCACAGCTGAGAAAACCAGCAGCCGATGGGGTGTCCAACGAACCCTTCCTCCAACATGGCCACCAGTGGGTCACAGTGCTCCACTGAAGACACTTCCAAGGCACCAGGGTCCTCTCTGAGATGTCCAAAGAGCTGTTCCTCCTCCTGCTCCTCCTCAAGGTGCTGGCCATGGCTACCTCCAGCATGAACACCAAGGTTGCAAAGCCAACGCACACAGTCCTAGTGCACGATGGAGGGACAGGACCAAGCCACGGGCACAGCAGCAGTCCCCGAAATTTGCTGGCATCTATTTCTCTCCCTTAAGCTGCTCCCAGGCTGATGCTACTTTGTGCAAGCCAAAAAAATCAACTCAGAGCACCAGGAACAACGAACCCAAGGGTTGGAGCATTTTAGGAGAGAAAAATGAAAATCAATCCAAGAGATCTCATCAGAGGGCAGCCGGTGTCTTGCCCACAAACCTCACGAGGCACCATCCTTCCCTCCTCCCACAGGGTGACCCGATGGCTGTAGCCCTAGGTGCTGTGGGACAGCGGGTGGCTCCCAGTGGAAAAGCACGGAGAAGGCTTTGCTTTTGCCCGTCACCCAAGTTCACACCGTCCCTGTCATCAGATGGCTCCAGCAGGGTTCATTTTAAGTCTACAAATAGAATCTGCATCTTTGCTCCTCACCAGCCAGTGCTGAGATCGAGTAACAGAAACCAAAAAAGAAAAAGAAAAGCCCATGGGGACGTACCGACAGCTGGGAACCCCCATGAAACACTCCCTGTGAAAGCCAAGGAGCTTTTGAAAACTGGCAACACAATGCAATCCCTGCAAGGAGGATTAGCAAGATCATAAAAGTCAGGAGCTTTTAAAGTAGGAAATGCTTTCCACTTCTCAATGTCCTGGCTTTTTTTTCTCCACTGATCTTCAATCCAGTGGAGGATGACTGGGGTGGGAACGGAGGGCATGTGGTCTGCTGGAGTCTACAGTCCATAAATGCCCTGAACAGCATTAGAGCATGATCAGGACTTGGCAGGAGGATAAATAAACCTCCATCCACACCTCTCAACTCAAAGTGTTTTTGCAAAGGCACAAAAATCTCCCAGGGTGGCAAACCAGACATACCCGATCCTGCACTGATGGAGAGGACCCATCAAGTACGTGGTGGGGCAGGACTGGAGATCTTTGCCCCACTGTTTTCCCTGATTAACACCACCAGTGAAAGAGGAGAAAAACCCTACAAGTGAAAAGGTCGGTGCTAAACCCTCATTATTTCCAAACTTTTACCCTAATAATAGCAAGAGACATCACCCTCAGACCCTCAGACACCCACCCTGCCTTGTGTCCAGGTCCTGGTGCAAGGTTGCCCGAGGTGACACAGTAAGAGGGTGACCCACAAGCCCAGCACACACCACCACTGCCAAAACCAGAGGTAGGGCAAAGTCCCATTCCCAAAGGAAAAGCCCCAAATTCCATTTAATGAAGTTTTCCAAGACAAGGGTACCGATTCTTTGGTTTCCCTTCCACAGGACACATTTAAACACCCCCAAAAAAGGAAGCCAGGAGGCCTGCATGGATAAACAAGGAGCTTCTAGATAAGATCAAAAACACAAAGGAAGCCTACAGAGGGTGGAAGCAAGGATGGGTAGACTGGCTGGAATACAGAGAAATCGTCCCAGTGGCCAGGAACCAGATTAGGCAAGCTAAAGCCCAGACAGAATTAAATCTGGCCAGGGACATCAAGGATAACAAGAAAAAAATTTATAGATTGGGATAAAGGCAAGACTAGGGAAGATGTGGGCCCTCTCCGTAAGGAAACAGGAGACCTGGTCACCTGGAATATGGAGAAGGCTGAGGTACTGAAATATTGTTTCACCTCGATCTTCATCGACAAGGGCTCTAACCACACTGCCCAAGTTGCAGAAGGCAAAAGCAGCAGCTATGAGAATGAAGAACCACCCACTGTAGGAGAAGATCAGGTTTGAGACCATCTAAGGAACCTGAAGTTGCATAACCAGTCTCCATGTGCCCAGACCCTACCATGGCTCAGGATGGGGCTTGGTGGGACAAGAACCAAGGAGGCAGGAGGACCTTTGGAGACCAGCAGCAAGGGCAGAGCCTGCCTTCAGCCCTGAGGAGCAGTAATAAAACATCAGGAAAGGTTGGCAGGTTCAGAACATAATTTTAGCTGAAATAACAGTTCTAACCACGTGCCACTGCAGTTTCAAGCCTACACCCACTTGTACCAGCACCTCAAACCCAAACTCCTCAGGGCAGGATGGAGATGCCTCTACCTGTGTTTCCACCCAGGATGCTCACGACCAGGAGAAAACCCATCTCAATTCTTTCTACAGGGGGGAAAAAGCAATTCCCTCCCAGTTGGGTCCCTTCCTGCCAGCTGACAGCAGGGCTGTCAAATGCCATGACGCTTCCTCCACTCCCAGGATTTTTTCATCCTTCAGCATCTGTTCCTTTTGCCATTTTCTTCCATTTTCTTGCAGGCAATAGCTGCAGCAGCAAGGAGATAGGTTGAGGGGGAAGCTAACGGTCCTAAATTTAACCATTATCCTACAAAGCCTGGCTCATCGATGACAAATTTAGTGCTGGGTTCCTCAAACACAGCCATAAAAACAGCCGTGTGCCCTTCAGCATCCGGAGGAACCCACCAGGGCAGCCCCCAAGCTCAGGGCATCCCAAATGGCTTTTCATGTTGGTGTCTGCCCAGGGAGGGAGGAGAAGGTGCCTGTGGGTCACTTCCGGCAGCAGCACAGGGTAAATGAAATACAATTTCCTAGAGGAATTGTTAAGAAAATTTAACCAAATTAGGGAAAATATTTTGGCAGAAGAAATAAACGTGGGAAAATATGTAAAAACATTTTTCAGCTACTTCTTAATGAAGACTGATGACTTCTCTAAAGATTTATCTCTTCTGAGTTTACCCTTTTTTTTTTTTAATTTCCCCTTTTTTCTTCCACTACGATAGATGAATAATCTGAAAAATAATCACAATTTATTTCATGACAAATTCAATGCTCTGCTTGGAACCGCCAGAAATTTTGGGACACTGCCGGGGTAGAGAAGCAAAGGATAGTGATGCCAGCAGGGGCCACAGGCTGATGCTGGGGGGACAAGGGCTGGAGGAGGTGGCTTAGCCCCACTCCAAGCCCCTCAACCTGCCTCTGGGCAGGACCAGGGTGAAATGAAGACCGACAGCGTGGTTATATGATTTGAGAGGACTTCTAGAGCGGGGGGACAACGGAATCATGTCTCCAGTTGCCAGTCAAGTTTCTTCAGGGACATCAAAAAACCTTCTCGCAGGGCCAGGCTGGTGCACAGCCCCATGCTGCCTGCACAGAGAAGGTTTCTCTGCCCAGTTTGCCATGGCCAGCTGCTGGCCTGTGCCCACCACCCACTCTGGAGGAGAAGATGCCCCACCACCCATCCCTCTCCTCCCATAGTCATCGCTTCCACCACTCACCGGCAGCCCTGGTGGTCCTGGCAGCCCTGGTGGTCCTGGCTTCACGTGACCATGCTGCCCATGTGCCACCGACGAGATGGGGTGTCCTGGGTGGGCAACGCTGTCCCCGAGCCCTGGGACAGCAGGGCTGGGTGCTACCAGAGGATGCTCCGGAACACCCACCGCTGATCCCATCCCCAGTGGACCTTTGGGGGCAGCTGCCTGACGTCCCAATGGGGAGACCTTGGTGAAGGTGGCGGGTGCGTCCAGATCAGTGATGGTATCGCCAGGTTTGCCGGGCAAGAGCTGCCGCCGGGTGCCCCCATCACCCGTCAGCTTCTCTGTGGTGACGTTCTCCTCCCAGAGGTCAGAGGCACGCTCCTTCTTGGCTGCTCTTTGTGTTTTGACGGAGGGACCTGGGTGGATAAAAGCACCATCAGGTATCACCAGGCATCGCCATAGTGAGCAGGAGAAATGGAGGAAACCATAACTAGTGACTCACCAGAGCTACCAACAACCCATGGGCTGCTCCTGCCGAACCCTGGCCTGCCAGGACCGGTGATTTTATTATAGGTGGAATTCAGCAGCTCAAAGCCTTCATCCTCAATAGAAAGGCTGCCCTCTTCCTCCTCCTCAGCCGACGGCATCTCGGTAGGAGAGACAGAAATCAGGGTGCTCCCATCAGGCTGGAGGTTGAGGGTCTCCTGGGCATTCTCCCACGTCCAAGGTGGCCCCAGTGCCAAATCTGAGCTGGTGAGTCTGGGCTCCTGCAAAGTATGATGGATGAAAAAAAAAAAGGAAATTTCAAATTTTCACTTTTGTTTTTCCTACTTCCCTGCTCAATACACTTGTGCTCCTTAATTTCCCACGTGCAGGACTGCTGCTGCTGGGGATGAGGCAGCCCCAGGCAGGAGTCCCTGAGCTCCGGGGCAGCTCCAGCCATGGGGAGGCCAATTCAGCCACCTACGAAACACAACTCGCCCTTCGCCAAGGACATGAACCCATTGTTGGCATGGGCCACGCCAACATGAACCTTCTTCTCATAGCCTGTGCTCCTACTGAGCCACGCAGGGCACAGAAAACCCGGTGCATGGCACCGAGAAGAGCTGGTGGGACCTCAGCCCTGGCTGGTGGCTCCTTGGGTCTGGTGCCGTGCAACTGGTGGAGACGTAGTCTGGGAGAAGTCACTAGAGGGAGACGCAGGCCCACACTTGACTTGCAGAGCTACAGAAGGGGAGTGGAGAGGTACAAGGAAATAGGAAGCATCCTTCTTATCCTATCTTCTGTTGACTGAACCCATTACTCAACTCCAATTCTGTCCCACACCACAGACCCAAGATACATGCTTGCTTGGGAGCACCAACATGGATTTGCGTGAACACCAAGTAGAAAAGACAACAATTCCCCTGCCAGAACCAATGATTCTGCAGATAAGGAGCCAACAGTATTGCAGCCAAACCCCACTTCTGGAGGGCCCAGGGAGGCTGAGGACCTCCAAAGGCAGCAGGAGCTGCTGAAGTCTTTGCGCTGCTGCTGGATGCCACGCCATCGGATTGAAGATTTTCAAACTCTTCCCATCCCAAATGGGGAGGAAAAGTGAAAATTTTCGTCTTTCAATTTTCAAAAGTCAAGTTTGAAGAGTTGTTTTTAAAAACAGTGGAAATGCTTTGCTCCCCATTGTGGAAACTTTTTTTGGAGGCTCCTGTTTTTGTTTGTTATATGGAATTTGTTACAATTCACTTTGATTTCAAGCTTTCACTCACAAGTGATTTTAAAAGCTAAAACCCATCTCAAATCAGAAAAGGAGTGTTGGGTTTTGTTTTTTTTTAAATCAAAATTAAGTATTTTGACAACCTTTTTTCCTCTTCTAAAATCTACCCCAAAAAGACTTTCCCCGCAAGTAGTTCTAACCGGGGCAAATGAGCATCCTCCTGAAAAATGAGCAGTGCCAAAACCTACTGCTGATATCAACCATGGAAACAACCCCTGGGCATCTTCACCGTCACACCCGCAGGAAGAGGATGGCCTGGCCCATAATGCACCCACATTTGTTGGTCCCTCAGCTGTTGGGGGAGATAAATACACAAGGGATGGGCCTAAGACTATGTGTAGGCACCAGAGGAACCCACCCTCAGCTACATCCACGTCTTGCACTACCCGACTCCTGTTGCTTTCTAATCCCTACAGTTCCTACCAAGACGGGCTTAGAGATAACCACCTCCAACTCCCCTTGAAGTCATGATACTCACCCCCAAAGAGTGAGCTCATTATTTTTCTAAGCCAAGACAAGTCTCTGTGTATAAAGGCTTCTGGAAAAACAAGAATATTCCCACTTCCTCAGCCCCTAACACAAATTTTTCACCCAGACAGAGACTTGACCCCCCCAAAGGCAGAGAAAATGGCAGTTGATGTCTCCATGTTACTCTACTCCTCTGGCCAGTGCTATGTCCCAAGCCAAAGGACCAGGATTCCTCTATCACCAGGATTTTTATGCCCCAAATGGCATCGATAGCCATATTTCTAAAGAACAGTGTCTACGGTAGGTGTTAAGTAGGCAAGTGGCAACCTGGCACCAAGGAGAAAGGGTTGAGAAAGGCCAGGATGAGGCAGAAAAGACAAAAAAGCAAAGGAAACAGAAAGTGAGAAAGCAAAGACCAGAGGTGACCAGTTGGCTCCCCTTTCCCCAGACACCTCTAACGAGGACCCACAGTCCTGCCTCACAGACTGGAAAAACCCCTGGGTGTAACCGGAGGGTAAAATGCATAAAACACGAGAGAAGGGAGAAGTGATGTAGAAAAGGAAAAGACAACCCTAATTCATCTCCAGCCAGCTCCCTCGAGCTGGCTTTAGCCATTAGATGCCCTCAGATTTTCCCTTGGGCACTGCCCAGCCCACGGTTCCACCTCCAGGAGAGCTCGTTACCATCACAGCCCCAGACTGCAAAGGAAGATAAAGCCTGTGCTTCCTAAACAGTACCCAGAGTCTGGGTAAAATTCAGGGAGATTGAGCAAAACAAGCAGCAAAAGCTCTGTGCAAAGTCATCAGAGCAAAGCACCTGAAGGGGACAGGCTGCGATGAAGCTGTTTTCATCGAGAGAAACGCTAACGTTCACCGAACGAGCCTGCAGAGCTTGGAACAAATTAAAAACACGCTGCCAATTAAATCACAGCGGTTTTGCTGCCTTCGAGGTGGAGGGAAGTCAGGCTTCAAATGGTGAGAGCAGGGAAACAGCCAGTGCTGCTCATCTGCAGCACGGGCAGGCTGGACATGGAGTATTATGGCAAGTTCTCCAGTGTGGCCAGTTGGCATGTCCTTGCCCAAATGACTTTGGGGACAAGCCTGTGCCCTCTGCTCAGTACCATGGGAGCCTGGGAAGCTGCTAGCCCTTGGTCTGAGGAAAGACCTGCAAGCTGGACGAAGCTCACCACGTGGACACACTACACACACATGGACCACGTGCATTAGAATTGCACCGACTTGGGTTTTTTTTTTTGGTGCTAGGGTAGTTTTCAGGCAGATCATGGAGCTGCACTGACCTCCCCTGCAGTCTACAGAGCACGGTGCTGAGTGGGGAACCATTGGGAATGGGATCCGAGGGAGGGCAAGCCCTGTCCCTGCTGCCCTTAGATCAGCTAAGTAGGCAAACTCCAGAATTCCAGAAACTTCATCCGTAATGTAGCATCTTTCCAGCAGAAGGTCCTGTAGTTTAGCTTAAGCCATCCACAAATATTAGAAAATACCCAAGGAAAGAGCATTTCCTCCCCTGCAACAGCATCCCCACAGCCTGGAGAGCCAACCAGCACAGCCCTGCTGGCCACGTTCTCCAACCCTACAGCCTTCCTCAAGGAGGTAGGACCCAAATCTTAAGGAAACCACAGACATCAGCTCCCCAATCCCTCATGCATTTTTTTTTTTTAAGACCCCAAAGTCGCTGGAGCAGGGGTTGAAGCCACGTGGCATGCGGGGAGGGTGAGGACAGAGCCACCAGGCATCTGCTTTACCCACTGCAAGGTCAGCTTTGTGGTCCCCTACAGCAGTCAAGGCAGAACAAGGCAGGATCCTTCACTGCTTTCCCACCACACGAGTTATCAGATATATTCTTTCCCTCTCCCCCCACTTGGGTCCAAGGCAAAACAGAGCTGAGGAAAGACAGAGACTTGCCCTGGCTACAACAGGTTTTCTCCCTCTATCTCCATTTCATAGCCTCTTTGCCCACAGAGTAGTCATTTCTTTCCCTTTTCCTTGCCACACGGCGCTGCCGACTGCCAGGGAGAGGGAGCTCTAATGGATTAATGACAGTTTATATTAAAAGCAGACGCTATTCATCCAGGCCAGCCCCTACTGAGCCACACATCGCCCAGCCGACGCAGAGACCCTCAGCACCCGGAATTAAATTAGTCTATCAAATACATCAGAATCAATGGATTCAATTACAGGAGGGTAAAACCCTTCAGATTTCAAATCCAGTTAAGAGCCCCCCGTCATTAGCTTTAACGAACTTGGTTTGTGGTCCTGTTTCTGTTTAAGCCAGATGACTGCGAGCTGGCAGTGGTCAGTAAAGAGCTGTAACACACACTCTAGAACAGCTCTTTTCTTCTTCTTTTTTTAAACTAATACCATTTAAAAAAACCACTCTAGTTTATTTTACAAAGTCCTTTCGGGCAAGAAATCAAATAGAGAGCTGCAGAAAAAGTCTTCTGGCTAAAACTCAACTCCATCATTTGTCCATCTTAAAAACGGTTCAGCTGTTAATTATGAGCAACCACATTCCCTGCAAGGTCACCTTCCCACCAAGGATGCAAGAGGAGCCAAAGGGGAACTGAAGGGACCTGCAGGCAGCTGGTTCACCCTCCTGAGCTCAGCCGAGCATGGTGGGACCCATTCCTTGCCCACCCCCAGCAAGGAGACCCATGTCCACCTTGGGAAGTAAACCACAGAGCATGGGGCAGACCTGGAGACTCTGCAGACCCACAGTTGAGGTGCCCTCAACTCCACCCACAACAGACCCACAAAGCTCACACTTGGTCGTAGATACCACTACTGTCCACCTTCCCAGCACGTGGCTCCCGTGGCTCATCCAGGAGGAGTTTCTGGGTAGTCCAAGATGCTAATTGCTCCTATTAATGCACTGTAATTAGCAGCCACTAGCTCACTTTTCTCCCCAAACAATGCAGTCCACATAATTTGCAGTCCACTGCATAATTTGCTAGCAAACCACAGCAAAACCAGCAGCAGCTCCATACCACACTCTCCAACATCTGCCCAGCAAATTTATTTAGCATTATTTGTAAACCTCCAATTCCAACAGCTGGGAGTCTGGAGAAGAGCATCTGAAACATGAAAGGGGCTGAAGACTCATCTCAGGGGGCAGCAGAGGGAGTTTATCTATCTGGCCATCCTCCTCCTGGCACAAAGGAGGTTTGGAGGTGAGGACCAGGCGTCAGATGCTCCTCCACGAGCCTCTTTTTGCAGCCACACAACGGTAATTAAACCCTCTGCGATCCCAGCTGCATGATTCAATTTGGGGTTTGGCACATAGTAAATCCAACAAGAAACGAGAGCTGGTGGGGGCAGGGACTTGGCCTATTTGTAAGTTCCAATTAAAATAGTTTTAAAAAATCAGCTCCTTCCCGGTCAGCTTTGGGTTGTGCTATTTCTAGTCCTATTTCGTTGCGGGGGTGCAGAGGACCTCTTCAGCCACCGCCAAAGAAAATTTATTGACTTTTTATTTTGTAACCAAACTTTTCATTCATGACCAGACCTGCAGCAATGTGGGACGTTAAGAAAGGGCTTTTCAATCTGAAAGCGAAAATATTCTGTTTGGGATGGAACAAAAAAAGCAGTGCCCAGCCCTGCCTCGGGCTGCTGTGCCCCAGGTACCAGGACCTGCTGCAGGCTCCCATCTCCCACAGCACCTGAGCCACCCAAAGATGCAGGAGACTCCACAACAGACATTTTCTCCTTTCATTTAATTAGGCACTGACATCTTTTGGGGGAAAATAGGGGCTTTTCACTTCCGAGCTCCACCTTGGAGACCACAGACAACATCACCATCTCCCAGCCTAAACCCCCACGCTGGGCACGCAGCTGTGGCCAAGTCGTTGCCCACCAAGACCCCAGGGTTACAGGAGACTCATTAGCTTCATGATGGCCTGGCTCTCACCTGAAGCTTCCTTCTAGCCCAGGCCTTTGCTAATAATTAACAGTAAGTCAAGGAAATAAAAGAGCTCAACAGAGCTATAAAAGGGAAGATTCAGGCACTAGATCAAAAGCGTGCCCTGGCCCAAGGGGAAGGTGCAGAGGGCAGGAGCAGCTCAAGACTTTTCCTCTGTGGGGAGGCACCGGTTTCACAAAGGATAAGGAGGGACAAGTTCAAGGGCTGCTCCAGCAAGGTTTTTCTCCTGCTGTGTGATTTCACATTCCCAGCTCACACGCAAAGTCCACAGCACACATCCATCTCTAAACCAAGCACCACCGCAGAACATCCAGGTGTTTGCTGCACACAGAGCACCTCCGGGGTGAGCAGTGACCTGCCCTTGTCCCCAGGGCCCACCAGACAGGAGGTGGCAGCAGGTTTTTCAGGACATTTTCTCCTCTGCAGCACTGGCTGCTGCCATGGAGACTGGTCTCAGGTTTCCGAGTGAATGCCTGTAGCAAGAAAGCTCTTAAAAAATAAAAACCAATGTGCTGTTACACAGGAGTCTTTTTTTTAACTTTACTGTTAAACCACCAAAAAAGAGAAGCCACCTGATGCCTAGACATACCTTGAAGTTCCAGGCAAAGAGGGTGGAAGGATCCCATCAAATCATAGAATAGTTTGGGTTGGAAGGGGCCTTAAAGAGTTCCAACCCCAGCCATGAGCAGGGGGACCTCCCACCAGACCAGGTTGCTCAAGGTCCCATCCAACCTGATCCATTAAAATAAATCAGCAGAGGCATCACTCCACTCAGGAAACCAGGGAGAAGGTTTCTAAACACCTTCCTGTCACCCCATCACACACCTCCACCAGTAGAAATCCTCATGAGATGCTGGCATGTGCTTGCCTGGAGGCATGATGAAATTGGGTCCCTGATGCAACCCAAGCTGCCCTGCCATGACCTGCCATCCTACACCAGACCTCTACCCCAGCCTCATTTAGCTGGAAGGAGGTTTTGCTTGAGGTTTGGAGCCTGTGTCCATGCAGGTGCTCATCAGCAGGTCCTCCTTGCCCACCCATGGTGGTGTCACCAGTGTTCAGCCCCACAGAGAAAGCCCTGCTGCCAAGGTCTCCTGCAAAGTCTGAGGAGCCCCTTTGGAGAGAGCCTCAAAAGCTCCATCCCTCATTTATAAGCTCCTAAGAGGGGAACAAATGTCAGCAGAGATACATAACCACCTGGGTGATGGTTACCCCAGGACAGCAGCTCTCTCAAGGGGAGCAAGGGGAATATTTGGTCTCTGTGCAGCAGTTCCTGAAGGGGATAGAAACCACTCAGCTGAAATCAAGAATTTGGCTTTTTCTTCCACAAATTAAATCGCAAAGTAGTGTGGTTTTGATGTTAACTTTTTATTGCTTTTGGAGGCTTCCTGATTAAAAACACAGTCTTGAAATAGAGTTTTAATGGTGAACAAAAAGTAATAATCAAAGTACTTCAGCTTTCCAACATGACCTCTATTTCTCCCTCCAAGCAATTTTGCCAGTTTTGACCCAAAGGGCTAATTTCCTTAAAACACATTTTTCAACAAATGAAATCACAGTATTGAAAAGTTTCAGCCACGGCCACCTGTAAGAGACCTCAGTGCCTCATTCTCTTTAAGATGAAAATTAAAGATATCAGCACCTCTGCTCCATGGGGCATCCTGGGGCTGGATGATTAAGCCCATGGAGCCAGAAATCATTCGACAGGCAGGGAAGAAAGGGAGGCCTGGCTGAAGAAGATGCTGGAGAACCCATCTCATGAAAATAACTCTGAAAAGCCAAGGATCTAAAAGCCAGTTCTTCAAAGAAAAGTCACCTGTGGACAAGACATCCAGGCACAGCTGGCATCAGGTGAGGAAGAGTCTGGTGGGGAGCCAGGGCTGACAGCCTGAGTTCTGTCCCCACTTTCCTAAAACACCAGGTTTAAATGTTATTTTTTACCAGATGCCCAGATCTTATTAAAAAGCAGCTGCGAGGCGCTGCATGGGCAGGAGCTGAACCATTCAGGTATTCAATAGGTGAAGTCAGAGCAGAATAAATCCCCAGGGGACACACTGGGAGGGGGATGCTGGATCCCAGTGGGAAGCCAGGGGTCCAGCCCCAGCAGCCTGTACTAACACAGCGTGGAATTCCTACACATCACAGAGGAGTGGTTTTTAATACAACTTCAACGTCCGGCATGGGAAAGGTCTATACTGGAAACTCTCATCTGGTGAGTTCAGGGGAAGTGTCTCTCAGCTAAAAGTTACTGGTCTCTTAGGCACAAGTAGTCACGACTGAATTATATTGGTTCTGTGTAAACAGAACAAAAAGCCAAAATCAATAGCATCCGTGCTCGCTCCTTTAAATAGGCCAAATTTCGAGAAGAACCAGCTGAGAAAGACAAATTGGGAGCTGCTTTAAACAGCTCAGGAGTGGTCCAAAATCATGAGAGTTGAGGCAGAAGGCATGTGGGTTTAAAACCCCCAGAAATTACATATGGGAAGCGGGGAACGAGCACAAATTGGAAGCAGCCATTAAGGATGGTAAAACTGAAGAAAAAAAAAAGAGGAATCAGCATGTGATAAGCAATGCAAGTCTACGATTTGTAGAAGAATTGACTTGGAGAAGGAAAATAAAGACAGGAGAAGTCTCTGCTCTGACCATCCCTCGCTGCAGCCCAGGAAGCCCATCGTGGTTCCCCGCCACGTGGAAGGGACTGAACCACCAGCAGTGACATGGGAAGGCAGAGCCAGAGAAACCACGTTTCTGTCAACATTTGGGAAAAGCCAGATGACAACGAAGTACTTTCCATTCCAGAAGTGACAAGAAGGAAAGGTTTCTTAACCCCGTCCCGATAATTCAAACTAAAAAGCATTAAAATAGCAGGCTCTCCTGAACACGAGCACTGATTTCTTGACTTGGCTCAGAAATCTGGGGAAGCTCCAAGGGACTGGGAAAAGGCTTTATGTTTTGCCAACATGCAAGAAAAAAAAACCAAAACAGGCAAACAGGAGGCCTTGAGTAATTACAGACCTCTTCCCTCAAGCCGAGCCCAAGCAAAATAACAGAGCAACTGATACGGGGCTCATTAATAAAGAAGCCACAGATAATGTAATTAATGCCATGGTTTTGAAAAGAGTTGCTGTGTAACTAACTCGGTGTCTTGCCTGAGGAGATTAAGGGTGTTTTGTTGACAAAGATAACAGTGTTGATGTAATGATCCTAGACTTCTGTAGGGCTTCTCGGTTAGTGCGGCTCGATACCGTGATCCAAAATCTGAGCTGATTTCCTAAATGAAAACCAGGTTAAAAGCCAGCTCAGAACGAATCTGTCTACAGGAGCCCAGACAACCAGCATAACGGGCTGCCCTACTTTTCAGCTAGGTCAGGTTGGGGAAAATGCATTTCAAAGCTTAGTGCCTTCTCTCAGGAAACACGTTTTCCTTAATAAAAGCCTCTTCTATCCACCAGGCAAAGGTACAATATGGTTTACAGGCTCAAGATCAGAGAAAGACAATTTTAAACTATTTTTTTTTTTCCAGCACATTCTAGCATCAAGCCCCTGGAAAAGCTGAAAATCAAGGCTGGACTCCTCGCTAAGCAAGTTGCACTGATTTAAAGGAGGAATAATTGCCAGGAAATCCTATGGGCTGTGTTCAGCAGATCAGGTCAGACATAATTACACCTTTGGATCTGCAGCATCCACAGCAGGAGTTGGGGGAAGAGAAACCCCTTCTGGAGCTCAACTCAGCCTCCCTCCGCTCTGTACCAGCCCTTGCCACCCTCAGCAGGCATCAACCTGTCCTTCTCCAGGTGCTTCAGACCACAAGTGCAGGATCTGGTGTGCAGGAGACACTTGCTCAACCAAGGGAGGAATAACTCAGCCTAGTGATCTCCCACATCACTGCTCTGTGTGACCCAAGGCAGCAATATTTGCTCACAAGTTTCATATATGGCACCTGGGTGCTGGATTTGGGAAGTGAATACCTTGTGAGCCTAAATACTAAACAAGATAAATTATTTCTGTTTGGAGGTCCACGTGAGAAACCTCATAAGTGCCCTGTTTTCACAGGGGGGATGTTCAGGGCTCCTTGGCATCCTAACCCAGACAATCAGAAACTGGAGCAACCCAGAAGCCTGGACGCTCCTGAAAGCTCAATATCCTTGGACCAGATTCACACTGGAAAGACTCAGGGGGACTCCCCGTGCTCCCCATCTCACTCTCAAAGAGCAAGAGCACCTCTCCTCCAACAGCCCTTCCCAAAGCAAAAGCCATTTCTAAGTGACCCTTGGGCAAAAACCAGCTTTGCTGGTGGCTGCCCCAAACACCCAGCCACGGACCTGCAGCAGGACAGGAGACACTGGTGGAAAGCACAATGCCCCATGAAGATGCTCGAGCCGATCAAGCCAAGCCCTTGCTGCAATGCTGCTGGCATACTGCAAGCCATAAAAGTCAGCAAGGGCACAAAAACTGAACCCAGGCAGAAGGTTGGATCACAAGTGGTTGAAGAGTAGCTGTAATTCTCACTAGAGGATGCCTCATGGCTCGGTTAGATGGAATAGCACTTTATTTCTTTGACATTTATCACACAGTGCATTTGCAGTGCAAGAAGTTATCCATAGACACCTTATCCTACCCGAAAAACTGGTTTCAGAGATCTTCAGATAGCTGAGATATCAGAGCTGTCAGAAACGAGAACACCCATCTCAAGATAACACCTGAGAGCAGCAGAGACATTGCTGGGCTCGAGCTGTCACACTTCCCCCATCAGCCATCATGACAATCCCACAGGGATAATTGGAATTAGCCTGGGTTATCCAAAAAAGCTGGCAGCCCCAAAAGCTAAGGGAACCAGTGGGGTGGAGGAAAGGCAGATCCCCCATGTGGACTTGTCTCTATTAAAGCAGGATGGACCAAGCGCAAGCAGTTTGTGACAGGTATTTTGAAGACTGACATCCAGTGCGTGGATGTTCCCAGAGTTAGCCAAGCTTTAGATTGCTCTGATTTTAAAGGAAGGATGCTCTGGTAGTAATTTGACATTAGGTAAAGAGGCTAACAAGAAATTAGCAACTAAATCTCCATTAACTACTTTCAAAAAGTAAATTTCAAAAGGATCTTCCTCCTAGTTTAAGTAGAGCCAGCAGTTCCTTTGACACAAAAAATATTTTTGCCCCCCTGTTCTCTCCATATAAATAATCTCTAATCTTCAAGAGCACCACATTGTAATTTGCTTTATTCAACTAGGACATTTCTTGGTATGATCCAAAACTAGCAAGAAAGTCCAGTAAAGTAAGACCTTTTACTCTGTACACTGGATATTTAAAAACTTCCAACAAAAAATGACTTCTTTAGTTAAAACTCAGACTTGGTAACAAAGAACAAAACCTCACAGAAATTAAAAACCTCTCTTTTTTTTTGCCATCCAGGTCGTAGTAACGTTCAAGTTCATTTCGCTCCATGTTCTCTGCTGCCACCAAGCATTGCCTGACCCAGCAGAAATACCTGCTCATGAATGGTACCAGAGAGGAGCATCTCCCCCTACATCAGCACCTGTGGAATCGGAGCAGAGCCCAGCGCTCGCCCAGCACATTCTTCTGCTTCTTTTGGCCTCCTGCTCCCTGGAAGCCTTGCAGAAAAATTACTTACAAGGAGCTGAGTGACACACGCCATAAAGCCAGAATAGCAACACCGGCCTCACCCCACAATTTCCCTTTCCGGCTGGAGGACGGCCCAAAGCCCACTCAGGGATTCCTCCCAGCCCATCACCATGGAATCAGGCCACCCGCTCGCTGGAAAGATGCCACGCTGCAAAATAAGACTCTGGCCAAGCTCTGACAGCAGAGTCCGGGCTGAAAACTTTAAATCCTTGCTCAGATGCTAATAAGAGACCTACCTTGGAGTGGGTTTTTTTTAGTTATGAAGCCCAAAGAGGGCAGCGAGGAGGAGGAACAAGCTGTCCCCGCGGCTGGAACGCCGTACACACAGTGACCGTGTGGGACTGCTGCAGAGCTGATGCTATTTAGGGAGCTACCAGCAGTTTTAGGATTGAACGAGACCAAACGAGTGATTGCAACACCAATTTTGTCCAATAACTAACCTGAGCATGAAGGAACAGACATGCCATGAACAAACTGAGCATTTTCATAGAGTTTCATTTTAAACCGAGAAGAAAGCTCAAAAGTAGCTTGAACTCTCCAGATAATTAAACCCATGAAATTTTGTCTCTTTGGAAATCAGGGGGATTTAAGCTTTATTTGACTTTGGCTTAAATGGCTTCAGGATCCCAGGTTAAATTGCTTTGGAAAAAGCTGTTCAGTTTAGTAATCAACTCGGCCCTCTTGGCTCGTGTTTAGCACAGGCAGACAAAGAGAGGAGAAAATGAAGGAGAAGAGGCTCAATACCATCCACGTCTCAAAGAAATTACAATCTAGCCCTCAAAAAACAGAAATCACAAAAGGACTAGGCTGCAAATCAGGTATAATTTAGGCTGCCAGTAACAACCAACTAATCTATTGCCTTCATCCACTTATATCTTCCTCCACCATCACCCAAGCCCTCCATTAATTACTTAGCTCTAATTGGCAATTAAGGAACTCACCAATACACTAATTTACATCTAAATGAACAAAGGCACAGAAAGGGTGACTCCAAAGAATAGCTTTGGATTGTCCCCCACAGCAGAGCTGCTCTGCTCTTCATTATTTGCAAACTGTAACACGTTAGTAGCGCATTTTTTTTCTTTTAATAGACCCAAACGTCAAAGATCCCGAGGCGTCTCTGGTCCTGATTAAGTGCTTGAAAAATAAACTTGTCCCAAATCCAGAATGTCATTAGTCTTCCCCTGCAGATGTATGAATTCCCCCCCCCCCCTTTCCTTATTATGGCAACATCTCACCAATTCACACCAGTCACCCGGAGAACCATCGACGGTGAGGGAGCATCGGATGAGGGAGCACATCCTAAACAGGATCCATCAGGACTAATCAAGGAGGTAGAGACCACTTTTCAGATATGCTCAGGAAGAGGGATTTTGCCATCTCAGCTCATTATCATCATTACAAGCCCAACCTGTAATCATCCTCATCAGCAGTGCCCTCACCTGCGAGCCTGCCTGTGCCTGCAACACTTGAGCCATGGTGAAACCCTGGAGCAGAAGGGATGAACCCAGCTGCAAAAGGCCTCTTGGCCATAGAATCATGGAATGGGTTGGAAGGGACCTTTAAAGGTCATCTACTCCAACCCCCCTGCAGTAAGCAGGGACATCTTTAACTAGATCAGGTTGCTCAGAGCCTCATCAAGCCTGACCTTGAATATCTCCAGAGATGGGATCTCCACCACCTCTCTGGGCAGCCTGGGCCAATGTCTCACCACCCTCACTGTAGACATCAGGAAGAAGTTCTGTAATCTAAACCTACCCTGCTCTAGTTGAAAACCATTGCCCCTCATCCTATCTCTGCATGCCCATGCAAACAGTCCCTCCCCAGCTTTCCTGGAGCCCCTCCAGGTACTGGAAAGCACTATAAGGTCTCTCTGGAGCCTTCTCTTCTCTAGGCTGAACACCCCCAACATATACAAAGCATAATTTGCATGAAGAAGTTACCAAGGGGTAGCCAGAGAGTTAAAGCCATGTGGGAGAACAGAGACTATCCCCAAACGGTTAACATCAACGCCGGGGAGGGTAAGGGGAATACAGAAAGGAGTCTATACTGCTCAGTCAACACACCAAAAATATCTCAATTTACATTTGCTGGCAGGTTTCCCCCCTCAGGATGTCTGTTTGCATGAATTCAGACAGCAAACCTTGGCTAGAATTCCCAAATAAAGCAGAAACATAAAGGACTTGCAGCCTGCCTCACTCAGAGCAGTCCCTCATCTCCCCTGATCCATGCCGAGGAGCTGGAGACACACTCCAAGCTCCGGTGATGTGAGAGCAGCTCCAGTGAGAAGGCAGCTCCCAGCACCAGGAACACCAGTGGGACTCAAGAGCAGTCACCCCTCTCCCACTACTGGACTTCCCTGGGGTGCCATGCCAAGGATGTGTGATGCTTTGTAAGCCCCAGAATCAAAACCACCTCTCTGATGCTTGGACTAGATCTGAAAGGTCCCTTCCAACCTGGGCAATTTTCTGAGTCCTCCCACTGCAGAGATTCAGCCCTTCTAGACCTTCAACATCAGGTTGGATGGGGCTTTGAGTAACCTGGTCTAGTGGGAGGTGTCCCTGCCCATGGTATGATGGTTGGAACTAGATGATCTTTAAAGTCCCTTCCAAGCCAAACCACTCTATGCTTCCCACTTCCTCAATGATGCTGAGCAGCAGCAGCAGCAAGTCCTCCACAGACAGACCTCATATCCCAGTCATCCAGCCTCCTGCTCTTTCCTGTACCATGCAGAGACCTGCCACCTCACTAACCTCACTCTCCAAGCAAACCCAGCTGCAGCCAGGCCCACCAGCAGATCCACAAACACCTCTGTGCACACAGTGGCCTCATCCATCGCATCATCACCTTCATCAAGCCACCTCTCTTGGGCTCAATCTAAGTGCACAAGAAGGTCAGCTAAACTCACCTTGGCCTCCAGCAGCTCTGAGACATGTCAAGTGACATTCGAACCATTAAAGAGAGATATTGCAATGAAGAAGATAACTGGTAGCCTTGCATGAGGATTTTGGCCTTTTACTTGATTGCCCTTTAGAGTAACTCATTCCCCTAGGAGATATTATGGTGGTGAGACACCAGAAGGACATGGGAAGGGGTGTTCCCTGCACATACATGTCCTGCAGCAAGGCAGGAGAGACATACCTGAGCAGACAAGTCCTGGATTTCATTGGTTTCTTTCGGCACCTAGACAGTGGGAGAGAGAAAGAGGAAAAATATCACTGTCCAAGGACCTGCACGGACCGAAGCATGTGTTTATGGTTGGCCCCAGGACTGAAGAGCCTCCAATGGCACAGGAAGCACCCAGGAAGTGCACACTGAGAACCAGTCATTCATAGTGGCATGAGGGAATAGCTTTTTGATTAAACCTCTCAAGTCTACATCTCAAGACTACCTCTCAAGGTAGTTTTTGCAGTTTCTTTCGGTTTTGAAGCTAATCAGTCCCCAGGAGGGCCAGCAAGGGATGGGAACTGGTGTCATGTGGGGCAGAATTATCCCATGGGTTACTGCTTGCAGTCAACTTACTGGTGCTTAAAATAAAACCATCCCCCTGCTGGGTGAGCCACTGAAGCCACTCAGGTGAGTGCTCCAGGCCTACAGAGCACGGGATAATGCGGCATCTGCAGGACAATGCAGATACTAAGAGTCACTTAAGAGGAGCTCATCACCTTGTAGGCTCAGAGGACACATCTTGTAGTTTTTGAATCAGAGATTTGTTTTTATTCTTAGCTCTAGGGAGCGAGTCATAGAGTTGCCAAGGTTGGAAGGGACATTTTAGATCGAGTCCAACCATCAACCCAACACTGAAAAAAACCCATCACTAAACCATATCTCTGAGCACTACATCTGCACACTTTTTACATACTGCCAGCAATGGTGACTCAACCACTTCCCTGGGTAGTCTGTTCCAAGGCTTAATAACCTTTTCAGTGTAAATTTTTTTCCTAATATCCAGTCTAAACTTCCCCTGGGGCAACTTGAGGCCGTTTCCTCTTGTCCTATTGCCTGTTACTTGGAAGTCCAGCTTATCCCAGAGGTACAACCGGTATCCAAGGGCTGTCAGCATGAGAAATGCCAGGTACCACACTGGGGATGACCATGGTTATACTTGCTGGGAACTTGGACACACTAATCTCCCCCCTTTAGAGCAGGCAGACAACCAGCACGACCTGCTCTGCATTGCGTACTCCGCCTTCTCCACATTTCCTCCCAGGCAAAGCCAGCTCCTACTTAATACCTTATGATCATGGCTTTTCCTAAAACCCTCCTCTTAAATACAGAAATTGATGCAGCCCACACTGGGGAGTGGGGCAATCACTGCAGGGCTGCTCCAGGCCCAGGGAGAGGCAGCAGCACCCACTGGGTGTCACAGCTCCCTGGCTGTCCTGGCACCAGGATCCTGCAGGAAGGAAACCTTGGGCAGGACCCAGACAGGGCAGATGCCGCATCCCACATCCAATTCCCTTCCCTGACACTGCCCCCTCCCAGGTCCTCACTAGACCATCAGAAAAGGGTATCACACTGGGGAGGTTTGTGCCAAACACTGACATTAGGCACTTGCCTCTTCAGCAAGCCATCTCCAAGACTGCTACAAAGTCCTTCTAGATATCTGGCCTAGAGAGATGAGGTGTCTCCCTGGGCCAACCCCACCTTCCAAGGAAAGCCTGGGTGCTTCATGTCTTTAGGGATTTACTATGTCATAAAAGTAAAATCCACAAAACTTCCCTTTTTCCAGCAAAGCTGACAAGACAGAGATGACAACCTTTGAAAGGACAATGCAGCCAAGGGTGTGATGCAGCAACCTTGCTGGGAGCGAGCAAGAATTTCAGAGTGATGTACAATTTGCCCCCTCCCAAAAGCGAAGTTCCAGCTGCAACATTACTCATCAGCTACTCAAAACTTTCCTGTATTAAACACATGAGCACATACACGCACACACCCAGGCTTTCTTTGGCTCAGAAGCCCTCCCTTTAACTCATTCTCCCTTTGCACCAAACCCATCTGTGACTTGAAGGGAGGTTTTGGATGGTGAAAGAAGAACCACCCCATGCGCCGGCCACCATCACTTCCTCACATCTCAACTCAAACTGGGGACCCAAGAGCTTCCAAGGCTGCATTAACACCCTGGGTTGGTCCTTCCGTTTGAATTGTGTTACACCAAAAAGGAGGTTGGGCCAGCAGCCCCCAGATTTGCCAGTTGCCCTCAGCCATACCTCTGGCCAGGCTGGTGAGAGCTGCCATGGGGAACCGAAGTGGTTGAGGTTGAAGGAGCGAGTGCAGGTTGAGTTGTAGCTGCGGCAGTGGTCGCCGGCGGCTGCTGGGTCTCCCATCACGAAGGTCAGTTGCTGTAGAGCACCCTGGGGAGGAAGAGACACAGAAACCATAGTCTACCCACATGGTCCTTCCAGAGGGAAGTGCAAAGTCTCTCATAACCAGGGACTTCTTTGTAGGAGGGTTTAGGCAATCAACATCCACTCCCCATCTTCAAGAGCTGGATGCAAAGATCCTGGAAACAAAGGCTAAGAGCCAGCAATGTCCAAGCTATTCTTGAGTTAAACAGTGAGGATTCATGAGGTGCTAAGCATACTGCAGCTGGTCTTCCTCCCCAGGCTGGAGGTATAGCTGGGCAGCCCACTATAAACTAGGGACAAGGAGAGAACTACCCCACAGAAAGGCAGAAAAGCTTCAGACTGATGACACAAATGAGGGCTTGGTCCCAGAAAGGCCACTTGGACTTTTTCTGTAAGAGCTAGATCTGTTTGGTGCCCTCAGTTTCTGTGTTTGAGGTTGACCATCAGATACATCTCAACACAAAGCCTGATAGTCTTTGAATTTATCAGACATTTTAACAAGGCCATCTCCTTTGGCCCACTGGGAATCCTTTGTCTGTGAAGCCCTCAGAGCAGGGACTTTATCTTCAACACATGCATGGGACAGGCTCTCCAGCCAAATGCTTTGCTGACTGCACAGACAACTTCTGTACATGGTACAAGTTCATGGTCAACAAGAGTCAGCCTGCAACCTAGAGGTGTCTGCTGCTGACCTGGCTGCTGGCACTTGTGCTGCCCTGACCCAAAAGCAAGCACTTTGCACAATTCAAAGCCTTTGCAAAGCTCACCCTCCCCAGCTGTGAAAATAAATAGTGGATTTTAAGAAAAGTCTATGGATTCCTTCAGAGGGAGTTGCAGCCTCACCTCATGCAGCTAGAGCAGACCATGTCCTCAAATACAGCCCTGCCAAGCTCTCACCTTAAAGGGGATCTCGAAGGATTCAATCAGGCCTCCAATGATGATCAGCCCCTCGGTGTTCACTCCCATCCCAAAATAATTGGACCAGCTCACTCTGTCCACCAGCCGACAGTCCACGTGCAGCTCCAGCCTCTCCAAGGAGATGCTGAGAGCAACTTGGTGCCAGCGCCCATCACCGAGAAAGGAAACTGGGAACCTGCGTGTCCCAGAGTGGGAAGGAAAGAGGCACAACATAAAACTTAAGTCCTACACCATACACAGGTCTAGGCTTCAGCCTTATCAGCTCCCTGGGTCAGCACAGATGCAAAGGGCAGAGAAATTAAGTCTGCCTTATTGTCACATGTAAGCACCATTACTTCTCTTCCAGCACAGAAAGTGTATTTCTGTCCAATGGATTTTGGCACATCTACAACCAGTTGAGGTGTCTGGGAAACTATTGTTATTGGTGTCACTCCCCACTTGATTTATCCCCTTTTTGTTCTTTGCTTTGTTTTCCAGATCTGCATCATTTTGCCAGGGTGGAGTTTGGCAGGGACTACCTGTGCAGTCACACGACCAGGTCTGAGGGACCACCACCCACCGTGGGGGAATATGGCCTTGGTTCAGTTGAGGTGGAGGTCAGAGCAGCACTTCTCAAAGCCCATAGGGGGAAACCTTAACTCTGACCTTGGGAGCAGAAAAGGAAGGATGAAAAGACCAAAAAAAAAAAGCACCTGAGATGGAACTTACTCATAGTGTCTCCTCCTTGTGGTGACAAAGACCAAGGCATATGGGTTAATCCTGATCTGGAAGAGCACATGGCTCCGATGGCTGAGGATGGTCACTAGGCTGGTGTCCTCCTTCAGCGAGTACCTGAGTTTCATCAGCACACTCAGCTCATCTGCAAACCTAGCAGAAAGAAGGGACACGTGACAACCTCCAGCAGCCACTGCATCACCATGAACTGCTCTTAGGACAAAAAACCCCATGAGTCACAGCACAAATGAATTCAGTGAGAACATACAATAAAAAAAAAAAATAAATAACAAGAGCAGTCATTCAGGTTGGAAGGTCAGGTACTCAAAAGAAGCAGCCAGGCCAAAATTAGCATTGCACCTGAGAGGGATGCATTAAGGTTATATGGGCAATCTCAGCACACACTCACGTGGCCACGTGTGGTTTTCCATGGGGCTCCTGCCCTGCTCACTGCTGAGACAGGACAGTGACTCTGTTACAAGGAGCTCTTCAATGCTGCCTTCTCTCACCATGCCCAGTGTCCTTGGCCACAAGCTGCAGCCCCGTATCAAGTACAGCAAAGGTCCAACCTGTCCTACACCTCCCCAGACCAGTGCCTGGGCATCAAGCAATGCTGAGGGATACAGCTGTG
Source organism: Tringa tobata (assembly GCA_033628505.1). Classification (NCBI taxonomy): domain Eukaryota; kingdom Metazoa; phylum Chordata; class Aves; order Charadriiformes; family Scolopacidae; genus Tringa; species Tringa tobata. Next base: position 14,398 of record JAHREE010147002.1, on the reverse strand, counting down.
CTGTCTCTCCTGCTCTCTCCAGTTACGTGCTGGAGCAGAGAGGTTTTCCTGGTGGGAACACCAAGAAAACACATTCCTGGAAATGGTCAGTCAAGTGCTATGCCAATGCGTCATCCCTGCACATGAGCAAGTGATGGAAGAAAGGGAAGAAGCACTGAGCTCATAAGAGCACAGAGTGGATGTTTTACCTTCCTGTTGTCATGGAATGGGGTCTCAAATAACCCCTCAAACCAACAAGCATGCATGAGGTGATTTTGAGCACCACCAGCCCACCCCCATCCCCCTGAAGGCACCCTACCTGTCCCCAAAGGCCTCCCTCGTGGGGATGTTGAGGGTAGCGTACTGCCCGATCTCCAGGATGCTGCAGTTGGCTTCATCGTAGCCAAAGGAAATATTGCTGAGGTCCTGTGCGTGGGAAGTAATTTTGTCCAGCAAGTTCACTTCATCTGCATGGGAGAAGAGAGATGCTCAGTAGCTGAGATACCTTCACTACAGGGCTCTGCTCCCTTTGTTCTTCCTATTAGACAACAGACAAAACCACTAGGAAGAAGAGAACGCCATTTGGGGAAATTGAAATAATACAAAAATTCAGTAAACTTGGACCAAAACAAACATTCAGATAACCTCAGAGGCAGGCAGGTGATATTTTGAAACAGAATACATGCTTCAAGGCCAGTGTCCTAAAAACATGAAGGGTCATTCCTACCCCAGCAGTGCTGGTACCTTTATGACCACACAGTTGGGATGCTCAGGACTGTAAAGAAGAGCCTGGGACACAAATGTCCTAAAACACAAGTCCTGGATCAGAGAATCCTGCTCAGTCCTTTCCCACACTTCCTTGTTGAAGTTTGGACATTTTAAATAATGAATTGGACCAAGGAATGGGATGAAGTTACTGTGTCCCTCCCTGAGGCAGGTGTCCTGACCAGACCACAGGGACACTGTCCTCTGCCCAAAGCAGGGTTCATTGCTATGACAAGGTCAGGAGCTGCACTGGGAGCTGTGCATCACACAATACCCCTTTTCCCAGCAGACACAAGGGCCACTTTCTGAGCTAAGCTGTGAACATCCAAGATGGTTTGAATTGGGCAAGAGCCCCTGGTCTGGGCTATTTGGCAGCACCATCACTTCAGGCTCATAAGGAGCTTTTAACTCCCTTGGTGAGCAGAGACATTCCCTTTCCAAGTCCATTCTTTAACTAAAGAACTGTAAATAAACTCTTTAACCAAATGAGCTACAGAAATACCTGAACAAAATCTTGTTTAAAACCACCAGGTTCCTTGTTCCCCTCCATTAGCAAAAAAAAAATTGCAGACATCTGGCACTACCCAAACACACTGTTTCTACCTCTGAGACATCTACAACAGGGTCCCTCCTTTCTTCTCATTCCTTTATTCTGCTGGGCAGGGTACCAATAACACTGCCACCTGCAAGGGATGGGGATGAGGGACAGACCCAGGGCAGCACTCCATGGGCCCAGCCTTGCAGGAAGGGTCTGGATCACTCCAGACCTGCAGCCCCTTTACTGGGAGGACCTGGATTTGATGACTTGTCAAGGGGAACCCTGCCAGTACCATCTGCACAAAGCATCTGCCATCACTTGGGAGGCATCCAGCCTCTGCGTTCACTCTTAATTCTCACCATCGATGAGGTGGGAGATTTATTTGAGGGCAGATGAACAGCCTCGAGCATGCTGCAGCCCGACAGGAGATACACACACCGTACACATCCGCTGCTCTGGAAAATAACAAGTCAATTGAGCAGAAAGCTGCTTTGATCCAGTTCAGAGGCTAACGCAGGACTCCTGCCACCTTCTCCTCAGAAGATTCTGCACGGGAAAGAGCCCCGTGCTGGGAAGAGGAGGGAATGGGGTCCTGCAGGAGACTTGGCCATTTGTGGCGATTTGGGATTTTGCCTGGTATTTCCCCAGCTCCCCACATGGTCACAGCACTGGTGTATTCCCAGGCAACTCTCAGCTCAGCAACAAGAACGTGCAACAGCCTCAGGCAGCCAGGACCATTGCAAAAATGGTACCAAGCCAGACAGGGTGCAGGGCTGAGCCCCTCGGAGACCAAAAAAAATAAAACCCTGAAACAGGACTGAGTTTATCGGTGCTGCAAATGATGTGCGGGCACAGCGTGGGGAATTAATCTGAGACCAAACACAGCTGATGAAAGGGGCAAAAATATTCTGGAATATTTGTCCTTTTTCATTCCCAAGCAGTTTTTGGGAGGCGATTTCCCAGCTGCAGACACCAGTGGATGTGCCAAGACCTGCAGGGTCCATCTCAAGGGGCTGCAGCCCTCATCACCCATCGGCTTTGCTGGCGTCTACAGGCAGACAAGTGTGAATTCAGTGGATTCCATCAGGTGAAGGGCATTCCTACACAAGCTGCAGCCAGGGACTTAGTACTAGAAATAACTTATATGGGAGTTTTTCTGGGCAGGGTATGGCTCTAACACACGACTTGAGTGTTTGCTGAAAGTTAAAACCGTGGTCCATGACAAGACGCGCATCTAGGGTTGAAGTTAAGCATGTGCTTGGTGCTTTCCTAAATAAAGTAGCAGAGACTCCTCTCTCTAAAAACTGGCAGTAGCTGAAGAGCCATCACAGGGGCAGGGCTACGCCAGCAGGTTTAAACAGCTGTAGAATCATAGAATTGCCCAGGTTGGAAGGGACCTTTCAGATCATCAAGTCCAACCACCAACCCAACACTGACAAAACCCATCATTAAACCATGTCCCTCAGCACCATATCTGCCTGGCTTTTAAATACCTCCAGGGATGGTGACTCAGCCATCCTGGTGACTCATCCACCAACCTGGGCAACCTTTTCCAATACTTAACCCTTTCAGTGTGAAAATTTTTCCTAATATCTATCCTAAACGCCCCCTGGTCTAACTTGAGGCTGTTTCCTCCTGTCCCATCACCTGTGACTTGGGAGAAGAGACCAACCAGGTCCCAGAGGCAGGGCTGGTGTTTGCCTCTGGACCCCTCACCAACCCCAAGAGAAGAATTTGGCATAAAAGAAAAACAGAATTCAGAGAATTTTTAAGTTCCAGGTGAGGGGACAGGTAGGAAGCACAACTCATCATAGCTGAGGGAGCAGCTGTCTGCAGCATAGAGCACCAGCTCACATGGCACCCATCACCCAGGGGGGACACCATCTGAACCCCAGCTCCAAGAGAGGAGCTACGCACTGCTCCAGCCTCTCCCATGGCAGCCGTCAGAGCCTGAACTCCCCAGGAAGGATTTAGTCACGTTCCCATCCCTGTGAACACCTCTCCCCACATTTGCACACACAGTGGGAGGTGCAGAGCAAGAGCTGAGCGGGGCCACCAGAAGTTTAGAGGGTGATGCCAAACCTCAACTGGAGACAAGCAAAGACACCCAAATGACAACGGGCCATTTCAAACCCCAGCTGCAGAGTTATACCCTGGGCAGATCAGCCACTGCAAACACCACTCTCCTCTCCCTGACATCCCCCATGAGCCAGAAGAGAAATGTTGAAATAAACGATGTGCTTCTCCAACACCAGCCCTCACGCAGAGCTGGGGAAGCTGGAAAGCAGATGCCCTTCTCCCTCTTTACCAGCCCCAGACCGCAGCTCTTCCCACATGCGGCTTTTTCTTCCCCCTCCCTGCTCTCCAGAAGCAGCTTTCCATGTATTTATTTTAGCCACATCTGGCTAGTTTCTTGGGATAAGCCAGCGGGGCCTCAGAAACGCCTGCAGCACCAGCAGAGCATCAGATGGGATCAATTGACTTTGAAGAGCGTCTTTGCTGCAGTAGCTGCGGCTCATGGCACCCCACTCTCATCCCGGGGCAGAAGCTGATGCACAGCCAGGGTGTTTATGACACTGGATTTCGTGCTCAACCAGCCCCAACCCCAAAGCTTTGACTTGCACAGTCTCCTCAGAATTAACCAGGGGTCAGCTCTCCATCCTGGCGCTGCTGGGGTTCTGGGTGCTACAAGAACCTCATGGATTTACTTTACGTTTCAAAGCAGGTTTGTTTTCTCTCTTTGCCTGGACCCCCGGGAGCAGACACGCTGCTTCTCAAGGACACGGATTACCTGTGGAAGCAATTCTCAGCCTCAGCATCTGAGTCACCAGCTGCCAGAGATGGGGGTCACAGCCCTTCTGGGAGCTGATTAATCCCAAGCAGGTGGATGCTGAGGATGCAGAGTCAGGGATGAACAGACCATACAACTGACTCAGTAGTTCTGTTTCCTTTATAAAAAAAAAAAATTATAAAAAAAAATTCATGTTTTCTCATGAGCTTTCAGCTTTCCTAGGGCTCAGATGCCCCACAGGCATTGACCCCACAGCCAGGCTTCCCCATCTCCTTCCAGCAGCCATCAGTGAGCAGAGATCTTCTCACAAACGTTCTTTCTGCAACTGCTGAGCAGACCTTCAGCACCAGCAGGCTCCTACCTCCACCCTGGAGGCACCCTGCAGAGACAGGGCTCACACCAAGCCATGCTCCCAGTCCAGCTGTGTTCGCACCGGGCTCTAGACTTGGGTTCTTCCTTGCCCATCCATAGGAGAAATGGGCAAGACCACCCACAGGGCACATTCGGGACATTCAGCATGTCAAGCCAACATTGCTAGTCAGCATCAAACCCAATCCTGCAGAATGGCTATTTCTACACTGGAAAAGGAGATTCCTGGAGTTCAACAGCTGCCGCCAAATGTAGCTTGCCTCCAAGCTCCCGAAACAGCCCAGGAATCTTCCCAAGGCAGCCCCGTGCCAGGGAGACTTGTGCACGGGCCAACCTCAGCAAGGACAAGCATCAGCCAACGGAGCCAGAGCCAAGAACCGGGCATCTCAGGCCCAAGCTTTTTAACCCCCCCAGGTCCAAATTAGCCTGCACTCATCAGGGGGCCAAGCATGTTTTGGGAGAAGCACTCCCGAGGACTGGGAGCACAGCTGTCAGTGGGAAGGGGGACACCAATAAAGACCTGTCAGATATACAGCATGGAGCCATGGAATCACCCCCCATGAACCCATTGTGGTGCTCGGTGTTGCATCAGGAGGTCTCTGCCTCCAAGAGCCCAGAAACCACACCAAGAGAAACAGCCAGACTGACCCGGTGTTTTAGGGCAGATGAACCAGCAATTCTAAGGTCAGGCTAGAGGAGAGAACCAGCAGATATAGTCTCTTATTACCAACAGTGTGCCCTGGACAATCCTTACCTCCACTACCTTGGTCTGAGACCACTGGTGCACTTTAAGAGATGCTTATTAAAAAAAAACCCCTCTGACTTCTTGTTTGTTTCCTTTGCAAAAAAAAAAAAAAGTTAAACAGTAAATCCCCCCAAAATTTATGCATCCCTTTTTCAAAATGAAGCCACTTAGAAAAACACATGGAAAGAGGGATTAAAGACTTCACCCCACCACTCTGAGAAGTTATAAACAAATTCCAGCTCAAACATTAAGCACACAAAAAGCACCGGCCCTTCTAGGATAAAGAAGAAATGAAAGCAGGGGGTCTGCAGATGCCTCTGCACTGTTTGATGGTGGGGACTCTGTCAACATATCTGCATAAAATCCATATTTTCTAGAGAGGGTTTTTCTGCCCTCATCAGATCAAATTCCCAAGGAACAAGAGGAGAAACAGGAAACACGGACAATGTCCCAGTCAGACTGGGGCCCCAGAAAACAACCCCAAAGGTAAATCTATCCTTTGAGAAGGAGGGTAGGCAGCCAGGGAACCTTGAAGAGATGGATTCTGGTTCTTCTACAAGGCCAACTAGGAACACACCTGGTGTCCAGGCACCCACCAGCCTGGGCAGTGGAGAGAGAAGGTGGCAAGGAGCACCAAGGGCCACCAGCTGCCCCCAGGGGCTGACAAGCCAGGGGACCCCAGTGCAGGCAGTGCCTTGCCAACAGGCACGGTCCCAAGGGTGGCCAACACAACAGGCAGAGCCAGCCACTGGTGACAGGGTCCACAGGCAGCCCCAGGCAAGGCCAGGCATGAATGAGGTTCAGGGATCCCCACAAAGTGCAAAGGAAGGCAGAGGCATAAGCTGGTCCGGAAAAAAAGGCTACAATGTGAGTGCAAAGTCCATCCAAGAGACAAAGATGGGATGGGAGATAGACACACAAGGGGTCCTACCAGGAGACAAGCTCTATCAAGTGAAGGTCCATGGTCCATTCAGGAGGCAAAGCCAGAGACAGGGCTAGAGACAACCACCCTACACTACAACTCAGAAAAGAGCTAGGGGCACAGGGCTGAGCTTAAATGGGGCTCCTGGGATGAGGGTGTGGGTGGAGGTCCCAGGTGAAGCTGGTCAGGGCCATTAAGGCTCATTAGTGCTCATTAGCACTCTCAGAGACCAGATAGGGTTCAGCTGTGGTCCTCCTCCACCCAACCCCACCCAACCCTATCCCTGGGACTGCACCCCAGAGGAAGGGGTTCCTTGGGGAGGCACCCCAGGTTGCAGATATAGAAAAGCAACCACCAGTGCTTTCCTCTGGCTTGTACGCACACGTGAAGCTTACACCCAGCTTTACATTCTCCCCAAAGGAGGGAACTGAGGTAAAAAGGAATGGTATTAAATGACATAAAACATAATTGGAGCCCTGGGAGAGCTCATAACAGGGTCTGTCAGACTGAGTCACATCCCCTGGACACGGCACCGCTGGTTGGGACCTGAAATAACTGGGTTGGACAAGTCCTGGGGACAACGCCAGAGGACAACCCTGGTGCTTGCTGGCTGGGGAACAGAGCATATGACCTAACGGGTCTTTTCTCCCTCTGATTTCTGAGTGCCTTATGAAAATGTCCTGCCAGAAGTCTGCTTAGGATCACAGGCCACGCACTTCAAACCCTGAATTAGAGAGGCTTGTACATCACAGCTAGAATTTAATAATAGAGACATTAAATGATGGAAAAAGAGGACTTTATGCAGGGGCAAGGGTTTCCTGGCACCTCATACCACTGACACCACCACATTAGCACAGGCATGGCCTGGAGCCAAGCATTCAAAGCAAGACAGCACACCCAAAACATAGATGCTCCTCCAGTCTCCTCTTGGTAGCTCACACTTCTTCACCCATTCAACGTCTTGAAAGACGTTCTCGGGCTTGGACATCTCTGACCTTCTCTGGACTGAGGGGAACCAAGATGGCAACTTCATATTTGTTTGGACTTGCCTGATAACTCTGTACATTGGGTAGACAAGGTCAAGAACATCTCAGCAGTGTTGGTTTTGGAGGACATCAACCCTTCCACAGCTCTTCCTGCTTCTCTTTCTATCCTAGCATTGCTTGTAACATAAATAATGTCCACGGCAGCCATCCGTGTCACCTCCTGCACCACGTTTGTTCCCCACTGTTCCAATTTCCCTTGTCACCTAATAATTTCTTTTTAAGGGCAACACCAGAAGCCACACGAGACAAAGTTTAAACTGAAGCGCACAGAGCTCGCAGTGACGGACCCGCATTCAGAGGGTCGTACAACGGGATTTCAGCCTTCGCCTCCCTGCTCCGGAGAGCAGAGATAATTTGGTTTTGACCCAGTGGCTGCAAGCTGAAGGGAACTGAGCCAAAGCAGGAAGAAAAAAAAAGAAAAAAGCACATTTCTCACGGAGAGTGTTGTACCTATTAGTGGAAGAGTGAAAGCAACCACCCACCCACAGAGAGGACAGAAAATTTCAGGGAAGCGAAACCTTTTCGGAAGAAAGGGCTAGCCGTACACATTGTTTAGACAGGAAAAAACCTAGCACAGGCTTCTTTTCAAGCTCATTACGCAGATCTGCAGGCGTGCTGCCGCTCCTTTGTACGGGCCCAGCACGGGGGGGGGGCTCTGCCGGGATAGGGATGGGGCTTTTGGGGACAAAGCCTGGGGAGGAGGAAGGGCTGCTGGAAGTTGAGGATGACCCCGAGTGAGGATACGCTGGCTACAAGAAAAAGTAGGCCAAGTGGCAGAAAAAGAAGAGAGCCTGCGAAAGATCTTTCGGGAGAAGAGCAACGGGAGCAGGAAAGCAAAGAGTTTAGGAGTCACCCAACCCACAGATGATGAAACCAGAGTGGCCACAGGAATGGGGACAGAGGCTCAGCAGGCACTTCAGCCTTCAGCTTCACTATCCTCGTCGGGTCTTCTCTCTGCAAATCCCAACTGCCCAAGCCATGGGACGGCATGAAAATCTCATCCCATTAACAGAAAGAGTGTGTTTCCTGCCCTCGTGGGGACAGGGAAAGGCTTTGCAAACACGGAGCAAATCAATATCCTGACAGGTGGGAAATGAGAGTCCAAAGAGCCCTTTGAAGGAGGTGCTGGGAAGGGCTGGGAAGGAAAGCTCCCAACGGCTTGTTGCCCTGCAGGACCTGGTGGCCTCACTTGGGTTGGTTTGGTTTGGGGTTTCTTTTATAAGAAAACAAAAAAGAAGCCACTCCGAACCTCCCCAAGAAATGTGCTGAGAGACCCCACAGAGCTCCTCACCCATCTCCTTCCTGAGCAACCAAGATGGTTAACCTCAACCCAAAGCCCCTGCTCTCTAGGGAAATGCTCTGGGGTGCTCCACTTCACCCCAGCCTTGCAGACCCCTCACCCCCCCCCAGGCCACACGCACACCCTGGTGCATCCCCTGTCCCCTGTTCTCCACGTATCCTCCCCAGTCCCTCCTTCTTCTACTCTGTGCATCCATGTCCTGTCCCTTCCTGGAGCACTGACAGGAAATACTGTTAGGTTGAGCTCAAACTCTCGCTTTACTCAAGCCAAACACTGTGGAACTGACGTTTTATCTATAGTCAGGGCTTAATAGGTTTAGCTAGAGGGGTATTTTAAAATGGATTTCATTTAAACCTGTGCAAATCCCTGCACAGTCACTCTTCAATCTGTTCAAGTCTGCCTCGCAGCAATTAAATTTAATTACTGAATTACAGTGAATCAGCATAAACCAGATCCGAATTGGTCTACAATGCCTACATAGAGGATTCTGTGGGATTAATTTAAAAACAACTAAAAAACAACTAGTAAAACTTGTGTGACACTGAGTGGGGACAAGTCCCAAAAACATTGGCCCTCGCTGTCACTAGTAAATAAGCTTCTTTCTGTTGCTGCATTGTCAAAGCAAATTAATAGCAAATTCTGCAAACTATCACACTCCAGGGGCCTGTTTCCAGAACCAGCTTTCCAGGAGCCTCCCTCTCTGTTGTTTTGTTTTATCGGGTTGGAAGACACACACGTAAATACGCATGAAGCCACCAGAGAAAAGCAATAGTTGTGAAAAACCTCCTCTGGGTGGGATGGTTGGCACCAAGCAGGGAGACCCCTGGCACAGCCAGAGTTTGTACCCTTAATTTTCAGCCTCCTCTCATGCTGATGGAGAGCACACGCGTGTTGGCGTGAACACACACACCATCCCCCCCAAGCTCCCATGGTCAAAGCTTGACCCACTTCAAGGTCAGGGCTACGAGGAGGTCCCTCCAGCCCCCCATCCCTGGCTCCAGCAGCAGATGTTTGCAGGAGGGGAGAGGAAGAGGCAGGAACAGAGCGAGTCGCTCCTGCTGCTCCCTCCCAGCTCCCTGCAGCGCGAGGATTCGCCGAGCCAAAGGCAGTGTCCATGTCAGCAGCCACTGGCAGAGACTCGAGCCCAAGTCTCTCCATCCTGGGGAGCACTGGAGGATGCTCCTGCTCAGCTGGCTGGGCTGCCCAAGGCTTCCTTGGGCACACACCGCTTGCTGTGTCTCACTTTTGAGCTTTCGTGACGTTTTGTGAAGTCTCGAACTCTTCCTAAAACAGAATAGGATGCATTTTTAAATCTCAGCAACACCTTGGGGGGGTAGGAAAGGTGGCTGTGGCACGGCAGCACACAAGCAGCCCCTCAGCAGGCNCTCGAGCCCAAGTCTCTCCATCCTGGGGAGCACTGGAGGATGCTCCTGCTCAGCTGGCTGGGCTGCCCAAGGCTTCCTTGGGCACACACCGCTCGCTGTGTCTCACTTCTGAGTTTTCATGATGTTTTGTGAAGTCTCAAAGTCTTCCTAAAACAGAATGGGATGCATTTTTAAATCTCAGCAACACCTTGGAGGGGTGGGAAAGGTGGCTGTGGCACGGCAGCACACAAGCAGCCCCTCCGCAGGCTCCGCTCTCTGAGCAGTGGTAAGAAGGGAAGGAGGTGGAAGGGTTTGGTTTAGTTCCCAACTCCCCCTTTTTTTTCCACCAAATAGCAGGGGGATCAGCAAAATATACCCCAAAAGCTACGAAACTGGAATGAAGAGGTAAAGAGGAGCGAGGCAGAAAGATTTCTTATGAAAGGAAATGCAACTTCGGAGTTTTGGAATGAAGCAGCAGTTTGATGGGAAACATCTATTTTTGAAATACCTCGGTCCCCTTCTTCTCTATTACAAGTTGATCTTCACAAATATTTCTCCAGCTTAACCTCCCATTGTCTTAGACGAGTTATTTTAACGTCTGGCAGAGGTTCAGCTCGGGCTATTATTTCAAGAACGTTGAAAGTGTCTTGAGTAACAAGGGAAACAGTCGGGTTAGCATTATCTTCTGCTGCAGACATAGACATCTGGGAGAGATTACAGCCTGAGAAAAATAAAAATAAATATGTCCAGGGAGCCCATCCTGGGCATTCCTCTCATTTCAGCAAATGAGCACCCCAAAACCTCTAGACTCCCCTGCTCCTGCTCCTCCCATCTAGTGATGAATGGGTTGGTTTGGGTTAGTCCGACAGCGTGTCTGTACCTGTAACGTCATCCTGGGCTGAAAAACTGCAGCTTAAACCTGATACCGCTGGCGATGCGCGAGCCAGATGTTAAGGCCATACGCCCAGATGTTAGCCACTGGTGAAAGGCAACCAGAAAGGGTCTGATCGTCTGCCAGCAGCCGTCTGTCACGCCGCCAAAAAAGCGCACGTTGGCTCCGGATCTCTGCGCCTCCTCTTTTCCGAGTTATAATCAAGGTATCAAAAAACCTGGGGGAAAGCAGGAAAGCAGCCGAAAAGCAGTGAAAGGCCCTTTGTGTTTTCAGACCCATGGGACTTGATGTTCCAAGGCTGGAGCTGCCCCGTGGGGTCAGCCGAGGGCACCCGCCAAGCACAGCGTCTTTGCTGGTGGTGGTCACAACTGGAGGGAGAAAGAGTAAATCTGCCCAGCTGGCACAAAAAAAGAGCTTCAGGCTGCACCGAAGAGCATCCGTACACCATCCAGGTGGGAGCAGGGCTGTAGACACATGGACTTTCAGACCTGGGATCCCTGGGAAAAATCACAACTCAACACAATATATTTCCTTAAGCATCCAAAGGGATGGTGCTTCCTACCCTGCCTGTGCTCGAGCGAAGCTGCCCGTGTAAAGGTTCACCCTGGGGATTCAGCCTGTTGCCAGGTTTTTATTTCCATTTCTACATGATCGTGAGGGGGGGGAAATCCATTTTCCTTTTGTGCAGGTGGAGAAGTGGAGTAACGTTGGGAGGCAGCGTGTGTTGAGATAAATAGGATGTACGTGCATATCCTAGCCGAAGGGAAGGGTGGGAGAATTAGCTTGCCCTGGAAGCTCCTGTCTGTCTTCTCCTGTGCCAATCCTCCCTGCTCCCTCGAGACCTCGTGTGCCAAGCAGGGATCTCTCACACCTCAGCTAAAGCAATAAACGCCACAGCTTTTAACCCCAGCAGCCCCACAATTCAGTCCTTGCACTGACCAAACTGATTGCTATTTTCTTCATTGCAGCCAAAAAAGATCAGGGTGAGTTTTCCCAAACCCGGCTGATTTTTCCCCTCTGCCAGCAGTCCTGAGGGGCAGGAGTCTTTGGCAGAGAGGTGGAGGCAGAAGGGCAACCTCCATACCAGCCAGAGTAGCCCAGAAAGCATCTTTCCAAAGCTTTCACCTTCCGTGTGCTCACAGGACTGCACAGAGCTGCCTGCCCTGCTCCTGACATCAAGCCCTGGCAATCACAACCTTCTTCCTCTGCTGGGTCTCAGGGTCTTCTTCAAGTATTTCATCAACATCCCTGCAGTGGCCCAGAATACTAATTGGCTGGGAGAAGGTGAGGGAGTGAGAGAGCTTAATTTTCTGAGCTTGATAAAAGCCAATGATTTCACTCAGGGAGAAATCATATAATGCAACTGTAAAGGTCTGGCTTAGGTTGGTCCCACCTCACTCCTAAGAAATACAGGTGGCTGGGGGTGGTCCTGCAGCCCCATCACAGGGGTACACATGTATAGAATGGTTTGGGTTGGAAGGGACCTTAAAGGTCATCGAGTTCCAACACCCCTGCCCTGGGCAGGGACACCTCCCACCAGACCAGGTTGCTCAAAGGCCCATACAGTCTGACCTTGAACCCCTCCAGGGATGGGGCAGCCACAGCTTCTCTGGGCAACCTGGGCCAGGCTCTCACCACCCTCACAGCAAAGAAGTTCTTCCACAGATCTCACCTCAATCTCCCCTCTTTCAGTTTGAAGGTGTTACCCCTCATCCTATCACTACCTGCCCTTGCAATGCTCCTTGCCATGGAGCTGGCAAAGTCACACTCCAACCTGAGTGTTCCACCGTGTATGAATTCACAGATTCAGGGGTGACAAGGGCTGCAAACTGCAGAGACTTTGCCACAAACTTCTTTGTGGTGAACATGAGGCTCCAGGACTTGTGATGGCGGATGGTGCCCCAGCCAGAAACCCCTCTCAGGGCAGGAGGAGGACATTTGCTTTCATGATTAAAGCTGCTTCCAGCTCATCAGTCTCTCAGGGAAAACCTCGAAACCATCACCCCAGAGTAATCAATGGTCCTGGAAGCACCGAGACCGTTGCATCCACGAAGCTGGATGCAGACCAGAGCTGCGAGCCTGGCTTTGGAAAAGAAGTTGGCACTTAGGGAAAAAGAGTTTGAGGGCAAAAGCCAGGGGACAGGCAGGGGACACGGGGCCAGGGCACAGGGCTGGCAGGGAGATGTTCCCGCGCTGTGCCAAGCGCGGCGGGCAGGGAGCCAGGGCTCTGGGCACGGTCTGCTGCCTGCCAGGCTCCTCCAGCCGCCCGCCTGGCAGCGACGGGACCTGGGATGCTTCACAGGAGCTTGTTGGAGACTCTCTCTCCTCCCGACTGCTGGCAAAGGCATCTCCTGTCTGTTTTTCTCAAAAGCTTGGGGGTTAAAGCAGGAGAGTCCCTGTCGCGCAAGTGTCTGGCAAACCTCTTGCCTCTCTCCAAACCCATCCCAACTCAGGGGAACTCTTTCCTCGCCGTGCCTTCCTTCAGCAAGGCTAATTTTCCCCTTGAAAAGAATGGCTATGGGTCAGCACGTGGTTTTCCTTAGCTAAAATACAGCCACTTCACGCTGCAATTAATCACTGTGGAGGTGCTGGTGCTCCCTGCACAGGGGCAAGTGTCCCGAGCTGAGGGAGAGGTGACAGAGAGATGCTGCTCCCCTGAGCAGCTGTGGGACCTGGACTTGCCTGAGCTGAGCTTTGCCATCACTCCTCTTGCTCAGCATATGATGAATGCCCCGACCAAAATTAGTAGCAGCCCACTTAATTAAAGGGAAGTTTTCCCACCCGCGAGGGCAGGCGCAGCAGTGCTGTGAGGGCATCTATTTCTGCTTCCTTCACTTCTAGATGTGCTGGTGGAAGGGTCAGCGCTCAGGCTCTGACCTGGTGTTAACATTCATTTGCTCAGGAGCGACGTTCTGGAGGTTGTGTGTAGCCACCACGCAGCGTCTGCCCCCGGGGGGATCTGCAGAAACGGAGCAGGAATGAGAGAGAGAAAAAGAGGCACGAGAGCCTCACGCACCAGCAACAGCCCAGCCCGGGGCAGAGCAGGGATGGAGCAGCAGCCCCGACCTTCCCCTCGTGCTCCCTTCAACACAGCTCCCCAGAATAAAGCAAAAATTAAAAAACGAGCCTTTCCCAGGCTAACAAGCTGACATTTCGCAGCCAAAAAAGCGCTGTGATTTTCACCCCGGGCAAAACATGTGCACACATTTGTGATTCATTCCACGCTCGCGGCTGCCAATTTTTTCTGCACAAACTGTTGAATTGTTGCGGTTTCAACCTTTACTCAACTCCCCAATGCTCCTCCGAGGTCTTTACGCTCGGCGTTTTGCAGAGCTGCTCACCTCCCACCACTCCACTGCTACTTTTACATCCGAAGTATCTTTGGGTGCCTGGGAGCTGTCAAGTTTCATGGCAAGATGCTCCATGCCACGAGCTGTTGCTTTTCCAGGCTTTGGGACCATGGTCCCTGAGACCCCCCAAGCAAAAAGATGTCCTCTTCTTGAAAAGTCTTATTTCACCAACGTGTGATGGGTCAGGTTCAGCCCATAATGATTGAACCACAGCTCAGAAAGCTCCGGGCAAATGAACTTAAATCAGGATTTTGTCCACGTGGAGAGAAGCTGTCAAACCCCAAACTGTGCTGGAGGCACCACTTTACCAGCCCCCAGGAGGGGCTGACCTCCTCAG
>JAHREE010146995.1:0-13461 GCA_033628505.1 Tringa tobata | reverse complement strand
TTGAGGTGCCCAAAACTGGACACAACACTCCAGGTGTGTCCTCCCCAGTGCTGAGTACAGGGGCACAATCACCTCCCTACTTCTGCTGGTCACACTATTTCTAATCCAAGCCAGGATGCTGTTGGCTTTCTTGGCCACCTGGGCACACTGCCGGCTCATATTCAGCCGCTTGTCAATGAGAACCTCCAGGTCCCTTTCTTCCAGGCAGCTCCAGCCACACTTCCCCAAGCCTGTAGCGCTGCAGGGGGTTCTTGTGGCCCAAGTGCAGAACCTGGCACTTGCCCTTGTTGAAACTCATCCCATTGGTGCTGGCCCAATGATCCAATCTATCTAGATCCCTCTGTAGCGCCTCCCTATCCTCCTGGGAATCAACACTCCTGCTTAACTTGGTGTCATCTGCAAACTTGCTGATGATACACCCTATGTCCTTGTCAAGATCATCAATAAAGATGTTAAACAGTTTGGGCAATATTGCTAAGCGTAAGCCATGCCTGGCTAAGGATTGCAGAGGGGGTGGGATAAAGGTGTGGGAGGGCAGTGGCAATGCCAGGATTTTTCCATGGATGGAGCTCTTCCATAATCCTAGGCAGGTAGAGTGAGAATTAAATATTTCTCTCGATCAAAAGGGCAACAGAGATCTTCAGGAGTGTCATGACTCTGCCCAGTCTTGGAGATCTGGTTGAGATTTCCAAAGTCATTTTAGCCTCCCTGCTCCCATCAGCCCTACAACCCTCTCCCCTCCAAAGATTTTTCATAATGGAAGTCCTCTCTTTTAGGGAGATCCAAATTTCACCCTGAAGCTTAAATGTATTTTTTTCCACCATATCTGAATCAGACTAACATTCATAAGAAGTGAGGGCACAGGAGAGGTTTCATGGAGAACTAAGAGCCGGGCAATAAAAAGCGAAAGACACCAAGAAGCAGAGACTGAACTCCCCCTAAACACAGCTCAAGGCAGTGAGAAGGGAAGGAACATCTCGGCTGCTGGGAGGGACAAGGCCCCAAGGGCAGAAGGAGGCGTCCAAGGGTGCGGGCCAGCTCTGCAGAGCACGGAGCTCACAAAAAGAACCCGCGGGTCCCTTCCGGCAGGGGCACTGGAACGGCCCATGGGTGGCACCTCCGGGAGGTGCCAACTTCTACTGCTGGCCTCTGAGGCTGGCACGAGGTGATTGATGGGAGATGTATAAAGGAAAGGAACTCCCAGGAGGAGGGAGAACCGGCTGATTTACCCACAAGCAACTAACAGAGCCAAAATTGTGCTAGGGTCAGGAGACGGACAAAAATCGGGAGCTTTAACTTGAAAGGAAGATGCTCAGCAAAGAGACAAAGACAACCCAGCTTCTTCAAAAAAAAGGACCGTGGAAATGGAGGCTACCAGGAAGAACTCAAGGAGAGGTTTAAAAAAAATAATACAAAATCAAACCCATAAGCAGAAAAAACTCAACCCATCAGGTGTAAGAAGAAAGGAGGCACTGAAGGAAATGTGATCTAGAAAGGGAGCGGGGAGTGGAGCGCCTGACATGGAGCTGAAAGGAGGAGCCAGGCAGTGGCAGAAGAACGAGGGAGGAAAGATTTATGAGTTTGGAACAAAATCACTTAATTACAGATGGAACAAATAAAGCTTTCACCTAAAACCTACTTCTTAATGCAACTCCCAGATAGTTTGGTGTGTGCCTGCTGATAAGGAGCCTGTTTAGAAAAAAGAAGTCTAGCCTGAAACTAATGGGGAGGAAGGGAAGCACTAGTGCCCTAAAAGAAAGCTCAAATGCTGTTTAATTCAAAGGAAATGACTGAAAAAATGCAGGAACCTCTCTAATCCCATCACCGACATCTTATTTTTCAGCCACCTTATCTAAGCAGGAAGAGAGAAGAGGTTTTATTAATTGAATTAATAAAAACCCTTGTTGACTCCTGTCCACCCTGGGTGATAACAAAGCCTTTCCAGATGGACCGTAATTTCCATTTAATCTTTTATTCCTCTGTCGATCAGCAACCCATAGTGCATGAGAACTCATTTCTGGCCATCAGTGACGTGGGGCTAGATGGCCAGAGGTAATTGTAACAACCATTTAGATGACTTTAATCCATTTTGAGACCATGTTCAAATTCACTTGCCTTTTGTATCCCCATATAGATGAGCGAGTGAATTGGGCCCCAGACTTCAGCTGTATCTCTGAAAACCTCTCTTCCCCCAAACTGATCCAAGGATGAGCAGGATCTGCTAATGTCAGCCTGTTTCAAAGACTGGAGGCTTCGATTTGAAAACGTACTGTGTGTTCAGGTTGATCCTCCAGCCCTTGACCATTACAAATCATGGTTGTGGTGCTGCTCAATATTGTCACGCGTGTGTGTCTGCATTCCTAAATTACTGACTGCACTTGCTTTTGCACGTACCTTAGGAAGCTGCATTAAGAACACGACCGAAGCTCGCAGGAAGCGAGCAAGAAGTGCCACCCTTCTTATAATAAAAAAAAAAAAAAAAAGAAAAAAAAAAAAAAAAGAAAAGACTGTGGACAATCAAGAGGAGAAAATGCTATTTTAGTGCTGCAGCTGTGTGTGTGCAGATCATTAATTAACCTCTTTGTACATTACAGGATTCTGCCCTTCAATTGAGCCATTAACCAGGCTCCAGAAAGGATGTTAGCAGCTCTCTCCCCTCTTTTCTCTCTCTCTCCTTTTCCTTGCCCATCACAGGGCAGCCACAAAGAAAACCCTCGTGCCCAAAGAGGGAGTGAAGGCTCCTAAGACCATCATGGATAAGGCAAGGTGGAAAGAGCAATGCAGACAGCAGCTTGTCTCAGCCTTTTTAAAGCAATATATACTTTTATCATCACTAATGCTTCATCAGCTTGAAAGAACAAGCTCCTTCCCTGTTCAATGGTAGTTAAGGGATTAAAACAGAACTCCCTCACTGTAAGCGACTGCCACACGCAATACAATTTCCTTAACCTGAAATAAACCCAAAGAAAACATTTATTTAAAAATGAAGGACGGGCAGGAGGGGCAGATGCTGCAAATCCCTGCCAAAGAAGAATCTCAAGCTACTCAGTCGATGAAAAGAACTAACAACTTACTAATTCACAGGAGGGAACATGCTCTCAAACTTCCAGATTGCCTAAATTTCCAAGAGCTGCAGAAGGGAGTCAGGAATCCTGAGTCTCTAGAGCACAGGGAGCTCCAACACGCGGAGGAACAGCCAGACCCACGAGCCTGCGGTAAGGTGCCCTTTGTTACACCCAGCTCTAGGTTTCCATCCATAAAGGAAAAATCTGCTGTTCAGACAAGTCCAAAAAAGAAACCATCTCTTTCCACTTGGCATAACCATTTCAAAACAACTCCAGTTCCATTAATTTACCTGTGCTTCACTGTTGTGGTCACCTAAAAGGAAGTAATATCAGCACTGAAAGACGCAATGTTCTAGTGTGTTAGACGAGTTCTGCCTCTTCTCCTTAGTGGTCACTTAACTCTGCAGTGAGCTCATGAAAATAATGTTTGCTTTAAGGACTAATAAAGAACAGCCTTGATAAAATAAATCAGGTTTATTTTCCCTAATTATTTTTCCTGTTTCCTCAAATGATTTACCTATGATTATAGAAATATCATTCCTGAGTACCTACAGGTAGACAGTTAATTATTGTAACAGGAACAAGTTTTCAAGCACTGTGTTCAGATGTTAATCCCATCTGTATAAAATCACATTCCTAATAATAGAATTTAATTCCATACATATTCACACAGACCGATATGTACTGGGATATACTAATACAAAGTTCCTAGTTTCAAGAATAACTTTACTTATCCTACAAGCACATGTATATAAATGCACACATCTCCTTCAAAATATAGTTATAAAAAGCACACCCATTTATACACCCATACAATACACATAACAAATATCTAAAGTACAGGTATAACATGTTCAAGAAGATGCCATCCAACAACTGAAAGAAGAAAGGATTCTGAGTATGACTGAAAATTGGGTAACAGATTATAAGACTTGCTCTTTGCACAGGTTTTGTAGATATGTTGTGTGGATGACTGAGGCCTGCCTGTACATCCCACTCTGGATGTACACACACAACAAAGGGTCCAGTAACCTAGGGAAATGTTGGATTTAAGGTGCAGGGAATGAGGCTACTCACGTACATTTAAATGCTCACTTCCACGGAGCATCCATGTGATTTTCTAAGCAGGAAAGAATCAAGCAGTCATGGCCATGAAGCTGGAAGCTTCCTGCACTGTATAACTAAAGCACTGCTTCCAAGATGCCTTGGGACACAAATACAGTACCTCTAAGATTCGAGGCAAGGAAACCCTCAGTACCACAGATACGAACATTTGTCTTCATTGTCATTCAATAAAAAGTAAAAAAAACCACCCCAAACCAACTATACCAAGAAAGAATAGATTTACTAAGTTAAATTAGAATCAAACACAACACCGATGCAAAACATTTGAAGAGACTGTACCACAACCGAATCCTACTACACAGTTCTTAACTGTGGAAAAAGTCAGCTAAGAAAACTTGGCCATGCTCGCCACACCGGGCTTTCTGTGCAAATTACTTCTCATTTCCCTCTCCTCCTTCAGCTGTCAAAATGAAGAATCGGGAAGCATTTACCCAAAGATTGGCAGAGCCTGTCAAAGATTTAGCAGTGCCACTGATGGGAAATCTCGTGTGTTTAGACAGCGCTGACTGAAATCAGTCTCTACGCCACAGCTTGCCAAAACTCCTGTGCCATTACAAAACAGGCCCAACACAAGTAGTCCAAGCTCTAGCAGCTTGTAATGGCAGCTTGCCTGGATACAACCAGAAGAGGCTTCATCCAAAAGATACAGAAGATGTACTCTGTGAACTATTAAAAATGAGCGCGTGGCCAGTAATATGTGAAATGACATGGTAAAGGAGACTGTTAAACAATGGAGGGACACGGGACAGTGGCACTGCTGTCACCAAAGGAAGCGGAAAATATCATCTTCTTTAGGTGGGAAAAAAAAATCAGAACAAGAAGAAGCTAGAATTAATAACAGCATAGCTATCTATAAAGCTTTCCAACTCCAATGGACATTAAATCATTAGTATTCTGGACTTGGACATCTTTGATGGTGAGGAGAAGCCTGGAAGCTTCTTCTGGAAGCAGAAAGAGATCAGGCTCGAACCACAAGGGGAACTGAAATACATAGTTCTCCCCCAGTGGGAGTTTAGTCAAATAACATGAAACACCTCAGATGTATTTAACACCGTAGAACTCTCCACAAAGGCATGTGCACACTGCTTTCCTGCACCCTACTGCTATTTCCAGTTACTGAGACTGGGATTGCCACCTCTGCTTGCAAGTCCACCCTAATGTTCCTCAGTGTTACGCAGCTCGATCAAACAGGATGCAGCAGTTTCCTAACAAATATGAATTAATACCATCCCCAGTTAGTAGGAAGGTTTCAAAATAAAAACTATATTCACTAACACAAGAGGCTACTAGCAATATATCAGATGTGGTATCAACAAATACTTGTGATTTAACTGTCTAAAAATTTTTAGATTCAATTTCCTGCAAGGCACATTTTCTTTGATATATGCAGGTTTAACATGAATTCTCAGCTATTGCATGTTAAGCTATTTTATATTTTTTGCCTTTTTATTTTTTTTTAATGTGTCCAGGCAGATAATAGGTTTACAACTTCAAGCTCCCAAGAAGGCAGCCAAGAGTCTCTACTGGGAGACAAGCTTTCAAAGATCAAAGAAAGGAAACGTCCTTCCCTGAAAAACAAAAATAACAATGGTCAACTGAATTCTGCATCCTTTCTTGGCTGGCATACTTCAAAAATGCAGTTGTAACCAAATTTCTCTCTCTTTCTCTGTCAACTTCTCACCTAGAATGAAAGCCATGTAATGCCAAGTTTGTAGGAGCAATGATACCATAAACTGGAATGGTGTAAGGATATAAAGCAAGGCAAAGTCTTATATTACATTTCTTGACCATATTACATTTCTTGACCCATTCTCGTTTAGATGTATAATCTCAAAGGAAAAAAAAAAAGGATTTGTATGCTTAAAAGTTAATGGAGTTTAATAAACACAAGGGGAATCTGCAAAGATATTTTAAGTATTGGTCTCAAATACAGAAAAAGCATATGCTTATTAAGATTAGTACTATGATGTGATACAGAAACTCAGATTCATTATCTGTGAAAATTAGTGAACTTTTTTTCCCGATGTCTGCGATACCTTAAAGGAGAGTTTTATACAAGAACAAACTCTGCATTAAAATCCAAGTTTCATAGTTTTTATATTTAAAAAGAGAAGACAGCTTTATATAAATGCATATCCCGCTACTCAATTCTGCATAATTTTTGTCGGTAGTAAACCATACAAATCAACCAAAAATATGGAATTCATAAGTGGGAAAAGATGCATGCCCTAAATCCAAATTAACAGTAAGGTGGGAATATTTTCTTTATCATACTATTTTTGCTGGGCTATTTCTTCACTGTAGTAATAATTCTTCATTTCTCCACCATGTTACATATGATACCTAAGAAATAGGGGAAAAGGGAGGAAGTGTTTGGGAATTAAAAAGAGTACACATAGCGAATCATTATTTTAGTCTTCTGACATAAGTTTTTTAATGAAATGGCTGAAAAGGAAACAAGATTCCCCTGAATCACGTTTTCCTTTTGAAGAACTGATGCTGATAGCTAACTGAGCAGGGCCACCAAACACCAATGCTTCAATAGCATGTGCTAATCACCGTAAAAGCATGACATTGATTTAAGAAAAAAAAACAAACCTACATAAAAAGAAGGGACATTTTCCTCACATTTTTGAAGCACAAATCTGTCTCTCATATAAAAGCATTTTTAAATAGCCAGTGTAAAAATATTGTTTTAAAAATCAAAACGCCTTCCTCAGCTAGAGACTAAGGAGAAAAAATGGCCAGTTTGCTAAAGATGAAAACAAAATTACTAACACTGGAAACTTAGAAAGCTGCTCAGGGTTCTTCTCCTGTCTGCAAAGGTGGAATATCATTAAAGCTGCCCTCAGAGAAGCAAATGATGGCCCTGATTCTGCAAATACTTCCAAGTACTTCCAGGTCTAGGGTGGGTGATTGAAATAATTTCTTTCTTATGGCTTGCAATAGCAGGATCATCTGTATTCTGCACAGAAGACAATTCATTGCAGGCAGGCAAACAAATTAGATATTCTTGGGGTTTGCAAGCTGAGTCTGTTACTTATCATTAACAACTGCAGTAATTATGCTGCAAGTGGCCACCTGTTTAAATTCCTCAGGTACTCGTGTTCCAGTCAGACTACTGGGAAATCTAGGCACCTGGGGTTTTAAGGAAGGAAGTCCATAGTTCCATAATTGAGTTGGATCTTATTAAAAAGAGAAGTGTTGTCTCACTCTTCCTGATGCCCCCCAGGATGCCCTTGGCCTTCTTGGCCACAAGGGCACATTGCTGGCTCATGGGCATCCTATTGTCCACCAGGACTCCCAGGTCTTTCTCCTCAGAGCTGCTCTCCAGCAGGTCACCCCCAACCTGTCCTGGTGCAGGGGGTTATTCCTCCCCAGGTGCAGCACCCTGCACTTGCCCTTGTTGAAGTTCATCATGTTCCTCTCTGCCCAACTCTCCAGCCTGTCCAGGTCTCACTGGATGGCAGCACAGCCTTCTGGTGTGTCAGCCACCCCTCCCAGTTCTGTATCATCAGCAAACTTGCTGAGGGGACATTCCATCCCTTCATCCAGGTCATTGATTGAAGAGGACTGGACCCAGCACTGACCCCTGGGGAACACCACTTGTTACAGACCTCCAACTGGGCTCTGTGACACCGATCACAACCCTCTGAGCTCTCTCTTTCAGCCAGTTTTCAATCCACCTCACTGTCCATTCTTCTAACCCACACCTCCTAAGCTCACCTATGAGGATGCTG
Source organism: Tringa tobata (assembly GCA_033628505.1). Lineage (NCBI taxonomy): Eukaryota > Metazoa > Chordata > Aves > Charadriiformes > Scolopacidae > Tringa > Tringa tobata. The sequence goes on along the minus strand of JAHREE010146995.1, from coordinate 5,531 downwards.
TGGGAGACTGTGTCAAATTTCTCCAAAGTGCTGGGCAGGGGAATTTCCAGCTCATGGGTAGGAGAGGATGGACACACTTCAGGTTTTTGTTTGATTTGGTGGATGGTGAATTTTTTTGGATCTGCGTAGCTTGTTGGTTATACTTATTACATTATCATCAAGATACTGTGGGGATTTCAGTGCCTTACTGTACTAGTTCATTTGACTGAGTCAACAGTCTGCAATATTTTAGTTGTAAAATGGAGTACATCACATTCACGGTGAGGCTTAGGAAGAGAATTAGAAAACGCAACTGACTTAGTGAAATGAGTAGGGAGAATTTTTGGCACAAACAGCAGGAAATGCAGCTTCAAAAAATAGTTAAGAACTCCAAATAAGATGCGAAGAGCTTCTGGCTGTATTAACAAGTTTCGCTTTCTTAAGACAATGCTGTGGCATCCCCAAAGAAGTTCTTGAATATAGAAGAGAAACATTAAGCCTTTGCTCTTGCTATTTCTAGCCAGTTTTCTTAGACAAAAGCTTTAAGGCAAACTGCTCTCCACTGCTGGAAAATACCCATACTTTACTCAAAGGGTTAGTGATTTTATAGCATGTATTTGTTGCCAACTCTCTGTCATTTTACTTTCCAACTAATTTAACACATCTTGACTCTGAAGTGTTTTTTATTTTCTCCCCTGCTGATATCACAATGTCAGGGATCAAAGGCTTGGTTCCATCTTCCAGCTCATGCTACGTTCAAGTAAATTACCAGATATGTTACAGAAAATCTGCAGCACTCGCCCAAACACGGTCACAAGCATCCCAACAAAGCTCCGAACACATCCCAGCATCAGGGGGACTGACAAGCTGGGGCTGGAAAGGCAAGCTAATGAGCTATGGAAATGCATCTCTCGTACCAATCAAGCTGAAAAGAAATCCCACAAATCCTGTGGGGATGAGGGGATGGGAGAGAGGGGAAGAAAAGGAAAAAAAAAAAAAAGGGTACAGGGGGTTTCTTTTCGGTTTCTTTTAGCTTGGTTTAATAAAGCTAGTAAAGAGATTTGTAAAGCTTTGGCAGGTCTACATGGTTTTTAACTTATTCTTGCCCACACGCGTGAAGAAGGACTTGCAGAGCACTCGGAAAAAAAGAAAGAGCAACTGTCTAGTAAAGACCAGGTCAAGCATTTCTAGCTCTACCTCCCTACCCCTTTCAGCACAAGCTAATCCTCCTTTGGCACCGATATAAAGAAATACAAACAGAAATCCCTTCTGTATTGTCTGCCTGCCTGAAATACAGTTTCTGTAAACTTTCATTGAAAACCCATTGGTGTGAAAATGAATTCAGTGAAGACAATTCACTGCTACAATAAGTTACTCTTTCACAACAAAACACAGCTGACGGTTGGGCTTTGTGACCTACATGGGAGGAGAAAAGGAATGTCCATACAACACCTGGCAAACATGCAGAGAAGAGTTCAACAGGGAAAAGCGTAGGGTCCTGCACCTGGGGAAGAAGAATATCAGGCACCAATACAGGTGACAAGTACTGAAGAGAGAGATCTGGGCGTCCTGATAGACAACAAAATGACAATGAGCAAGCAGTGTGCTCTTGTGGCCAGGAAGGCCAACGGAATCCTGGGCTGCATAGGGAAGAGTGTGGCCAGCAGGTTGAGGGAAGTCATTCTCCCCCTCTGCTCTGCACTGGTGAGGCCACAGCTGGAATCCTGTTTCCAGTTCTGGGCTCCCCAGTTCAAGAGGGACAGGGAACTGCTGGAGAGAGTCCATCGAAGGGCAACGAAGATGAACCAAGGATTGGAGCATCCTCCTGTACGAAGAAAGACTGAGAGAACTGAGGCTCTTTAGTCTGGAGAAGAGAAGGCTGAGAGGAGACCTTATCAATGTCTGTAAGTATCTAAAGGGTGGCTTGAAGGAGGAGGGAGCCAGACTCTTTTCAGTGGTTGCCAGTGAGAGGATGAGGGGTAACGGGCATAAGTTGGAACATGGGAGGTTCCACTCAAACATGAGGAAAAACTTCTTCACAGTGAGGGTGGCAGAGTCCTGGAACAGGCTGCCCAGGGAGGGTGTGGAGTCCCCTTCTCTGGAGATCTTCAAGACCCACCTGGATGCAATCCTGAGTAACATGCTCTAGCTCTGGGCAATCCTGCTTCAGGGAGTTGGACTAGATGATCTCTATGGTCCCTTCCAACTTCAAAAAAATTCAGTGAAATTCAGTGAAAATTCAGTGAAAACGGAGAATAGTTGGGTTCTAACATGAATTTTGCAAGAATACTTCAAACTAAGAGACCTGTGTTAGCTGTCATATTGTATGTGGACGATGAAAGCAGGGAGAATTTTTCTCAATTCCATTTTAAGTTCTCTCTAGTGCACACCAAAGACACCTCTCTCCTCAGCATTATGAGTAATTAGCTCTCGTATCTTGAAAACAGTAAGTAAAAGAAAAATTAGCGGTGCGGAGGGACTAAATCAAGCCAGCACCATGGGCTGAATCAGAGCCTGGATCATCCTGGGATATTCTGCAGAGAGCTTCACAGCAACTTAACCAACAGTTAGGACGAAATACCTAAAAACTCCAAGAAGAACAAAGAAACCTTAGTGGAGAAAGCATATGCTACCTGCTACGACTGTCAGAAACCAAAATAGGGTGAAAGCACTAACTGAAAAAGCTTAAACATCAGTTTATTTTAATTTAAAACATTACAGAACTGAAAAGGTTGCTAGTTCAAGATTGCTGTCATATTAAGTGCATCTGGAATAATATTTAGGATCTTCTATGCTCCCCCCTCAACTGGAATGCAATTAATGTCTCAAAGCAATTTCACTAATACTTTCACATAAGCCAAAATTGGCTACTGAGAAGGAAAGCAACTGTTCCAAAATCAGCATGGCAAACTCTAATGGACTGCACCAAAATTCCCAGCTGGCAAACCACGAAATGCAATTTTTGACCATTCCCCAGTGGTTTTCATGCCATACACCTTCAAGCTATTTGACTTTCCCACCTATCAGATGGAATGGCTAGATAGATGGGAGGTGACGAGAGTCAGAGAAATTCCTGGTTAAAGTCTGAACTACCCAAGGCATTAAAGAGAAAAAAAAAAAGAAAAAAGGAGCAGGACAAACTAGGATTGAGAATTCGTTACAAAGGGTTTATCCTGCTTTTCTGAGAGGGCTGCAGTGACAAGTGCCGACAATGAAAGAAACAATTTGAGAGACAAATTTCGACTGTTATTGAGGTTACAAAGACAACAGCTTCCACAGAGTGAAAGGTGTGAGGTTGCAGCAGCCAAACAAGGCATAAATGAAGTTATTTAAATTAGACAGTGAAGTAGTAACTTTTTTTTTTCTTTCTTCCTTACTTTTCCCCCCCTTTCACTAGCAGAACTGTGTTGGCATCACTGACCATCCTACCCCCTCCCTTGTGCACTACAGCTGCCACAGAGCAGGCAGACCTACCAGTTGTACTGAAATTGAAATGGTGACCAGAAGAGAGATGTTTTCAATTGAGTTCATATATTTTTTTTCCAGTCCTCTTTCCAATAAATAGCAATTGCATGCATCTTGCTTGTGTAAATCCGAAATATCCAGCACCAGGTTATATATAATGACTGTCACATTTCCTGGACCAAATTCTCCAAAGTGCTCAGCTCCTGCTCAGGGCTGCTGGGTGAACCAGCCCATCTCTAAAGGGTTTGTCAGGCAACAAAACAATCAGCTTCACTGCTATTCTCCAACAAAGCTGCCTTCCAAAATGATGAGCCTTCCCCTTTCTGGTTGTCAAAACAGAGCTGAAAACCATCCTACCATTCTTCATCGAGAGTGGAGGTTGTACAAACAGTAAATGCCAAACCCCTCGAAACACTGGAGAGTCACATGTATCGTTGCTAGAAGCACGCAGCAAAAAATGTTGTTTTCAGTTGGATAATTCACCTATTCAGCCTTATTTAAGAAACACCAAACAAGCCTGTCTTCCAGACACTTCCTGAGCACACACTTAAAATTAAGGGTGGGTCCATTACACAGCTAACTGCATCCTTAATAACTCCCGTGTTTTCCTATATCTCCTCATCCCAACACTGGGTCTATATAAACAGGGGACCAGTAGCAGCTATATTAAGCAATAGCAAGGAGTTAGAATTAATTTTACAAGCATGAACAAAATATAGTTTGCAATAACAGTGAGAGCAGACTGCCCACAAAGAGCCAGCCAGCTCAGGCTAAACAATCCACCTGAAATTCTGCCCTCAGTAAAGCAGAAGGTTATTGGAACTCTGGTTGATGATGTCTGACCGGTTTTAATTGCCTTTTTTTTCTTTCATCTATCAACTGCCTTGATAGCCCCTATTCTTTTAAATCCACATATAGTCCTTCTACAGCTTCCAAGTCAGGCATTTCATTCCTCCTCCCCAAGCAGTGTACCATGCGTCAGAGCTGACTCTGTGCGTTTCAGCACTGAACACTGATGCAATGAGAAAGGTTATTTCACCCACGGCTCCTCGAGCGTCTGAGGGAGCCTTCTTTTATGGGGAACGGTCTGTTGTCACCTCGGCTGCAATCCTCCCCTAATGTCACTTGGGAGACAGCGCAAAGCCATGGCCCCGCTTCTTTAGCTTTCCTTCAGAGAATTAGGAGCTCCATGTCTTGATAAAATGACACAGAATATCTTCTTCAAGAATGAAAGCGATTTTCTAGCCTTTGATTGCCGAAAGCATGCTTGATAAATTGAATGGGAAGGCATAAAAAAAAAAAAAATGGGGGGGAGGGTGACTGAGAACAGGAGATGTTAACAATGAAGCTCTTATGTGAGGAGGATTCAGGTCATCAATTTTCCTTCACTATGAATCAAATACTGTTAACAACATGGAAGCGGCTCCATGATAAGACACACAGACGCGTTCAAGAAATTTAATGCTTTGCCTCTCATCGCAGAATTTACAGCATTTAATCGACCAAATGGAAAGGCAGAGGCTCTTATCAACTGGAAAGCGGGAGGTGTGACAGGACAGCGGGCCAGGATAACAAATGCACGGTGAAGTCATAGGGATGCTGGTGAAGCCATTCCAGTGCCTCAGCGATGCTAAGGTTCTAGGAGATAATTAAATTACATCTCCCCCACGGGCATAATCTAATTTGGGATGTGATGGAAGTAAGGGATGGCCTCTGTTTTCTTCCACGCCCCAGAGGACCTGGAGTATCACTGAGATGCCTGACGATCCACCTCAAGGTTTGCATCCATATCAGTGAGCACTTCTGCTCACCGAAGGAAAGAGATTTCCCCCTCTTCTTCCTCGGATTCTCTCCCCAGGCTCCTTTCCAAAATACTTTCCTAGAAATCTCCCTTAACCATTACACAGCCTTCCATCTCTGCTATCACCTCATTTAATATGGACCAAATTTGCCTTCCTCCAGGTTGTGCCTGCTGCATGCCTTGCTCTCTCATCATTCCCTACGTGCAGTTTGCTAGTACACAGCACGTAGCAGGTAACGCCAGCAACCACCCCCACCCAACTTCCCCCCCCAAAAAAAGGCCACAA
>JAHREE010146990.1:0-15782 GCA_033628505.1 Tringa tobata | reverse complement strand
ACCCCTGCAGATGTAATTTATTTAGTTTATCTGCTTTCTCTCCTCTGCTAAGGAGGAGGGAGACAGAGAGTAACGAATCCTCTGTAACATTTATTTTGTGCTGTGTGTGACAGGAGGAGGGTTTTGGTTACATTCTTTGATTTTTCACTTTGAAATCCCTGGATGCTGTGGCTGTGCATACAGCTACAGAAATAAGACGTGCAAGCAAGTATTTACACTTTTGAAAGTTAGGCTTGTTACTCCATCACTCTGCCTTGCTTATTCCATTAATTTATTTTTTTTTCTTGTTTCCTCTCTGCTCTCCCCTCTCTTAATTTCATCTGAGCAGGTGACACCACCCCTGTTTCAATTGCTAGTGCAAGTCATGGGGCCAGTATGGGGCAGGGTCTCTTTTTAACTGGTTTGGTTTAATTCTGGAATAGTACTTGTATGGGAATATACTGAGTTTCTTTATTCCCCAAAGGCAAAACATACATAGAGGTGGGCAGGAGTGAGGGATGGCTTGGTACATACAGCTAGTAGCGTTTTTATCTTTTATCCAAATGTTTTCCTTTTTTTTTTTTTCTTATGAGAATTATTTGTGTAAGAGTAGCTATCGCGTTACCTTCTTAGCCTGTCTTGTATCTCCTAAGAGAGTCATACAGGAGAGCCTTACGTTTGAGCAGAGTAGAGGAGTAAATTCTGGCCGTGATTTGGCCTCAGGTGCTTGGGGTTGGATTCATTGCAGCTGGCTGTAACCTTCTGAAATCAGGTATTTAGTCCAAGCTAGTTTACTAGGTGCTAGTGTCCAGGGCTCCCTTAGGGTGATTTATCCTCCTCTATGTAAATAAGAGGATTTGCCTGTCTTTAGTGACATTGAAGGAGTCTAGATTAATCTTTTAGGTGGCAAAAATTGGAGAGTTATGTCTGTTTTTTTATGAAATGGGAGAGAAGGAGCACTGGAGAAAAGTGTGGGAGGTTTTGTGATCTAGCCTGGGAGCTTGTTGTGTTACCTGAGAGGTTTGAGGCAAGTGAGTGTCTTGCTGAGTTTGGGTCGCTAGAAGCAAGTGAAATGTTCTTTCTGTGGGGTAGTGCAAACTTGTAATTTGGAAATTGTCAGTAAAATTATTTTTCTCTAGGTTCTGCCGTACGATGTTAAAAGATCATAATTTGACGACTCAACAGTCTTTCCATCAACTTGCACCAAAGAAATCATTTCTTCCATCTGCAGTATGGCATAATGCAGGTAAATACTGGTTAAAAATTAATAGATGAGTCCATTATGAGTTTTTTATGTCTTTTGGTAATTATGAAAGTCTAATCTGAGTGTGGTAGCATTTCCTGGGTGGTTTTTAATGAAGTGCTAGTGCACTTGGACATTTGGAGCTTGGGGAGAAGATGTGGATGGCTCACTGTGTGCTTGGTGATACATATTTTGTCTGTGTCATTCAGCTGCCAAGACTTAATAAGGGGCTTTGTTGGTGCGAAATATTATTTGGGTTTTCTGCATTTCTTAATTTTATTTCTGTCTTAGTGTAAATGTATCCCTTGTGAAAGATTTTGTTTTGCCTTCTGTCCTGCTTTAGCTCCTGAGCTCTGCCAGATAAAATTGCTAACCATCCAGATGGAACCTAGCAAGGATGACAGCAAAGCCTTTCATTCTTAAAGCTGCAATATTTTCTTTTTTTAATTTTCCCCCTCTTGAACACGCATCAACATATAGTGCATCAATGACATTCTCCATTAATACTATCTGCAACTTGATATTACCCTGAAAAAGTAGTGTTTTAAGATTGAGTTTGTTGCACCTACCATTTTTTTGGTAGGCTGTAATCCTCAGAAAAGAAAAAATCAATCTGTGAAACTTGCACTACAGAGAAACATTGTGATTTTGCACCTGCCTGAGGGATTTAGCAACTGCTTTCCATCGCTACAGCAGGTGCTGTTGCGTGGAATTAGTCACAAATGGAAATCTAATTTAAATGAGTCTGGTTAGGCAGAAGTTTCTTTTTAATTTTGTTTTCAGAGAAGTCCAATCTTATCTGAACCAGTTTTCCTGTTTCAGTTCAAATCAACAGGCAGGCTCTGACCAGCCAACTTAGTATTTGCTCTTAGGAAGGCAGATTGTCCAACTGCAGAAGACAGTTTTTAAAGTATAGTAGGTACCCACATGGGCACCTTTTCTGGGAGCTGAAACAGCTGTTTGTGTCCTAGGGTGTTAGAGGTGCTAGGTGAGCAACGTGTGGTAGCTGGTAGTAACCCATTGCTTTCAAAAAATTGGCAGAGTGCACTCAATTTACACCATCCAAATCCCCTGTTGTTGGTTATTTGTTAACTACACCCTTACACTGCATGGGATTTTGGATGCCACCTGGATCTCAAAGATGAGTAGTTCTTCCATCCCATTTGATAAAGCTGACTATTTGCTGCTCTGTCGGGATTATTGTTTTCACGTTAAGACTAAGTACTTCCGTGGCAAGTCTTTTTTCCTTTAAAAAAAAAAAAAAAAAACAACAAGAAAAAAAAATAAAACAGGGTATGTGCATACTTTGCCAGTGTGTATATTCAAGTCAAATGGGTTGTTACAGTGAGAGATACAAGCCGTAACAATTTGGCAATTTATAAATAGCCTGATTTGTCATCTAATACTGGGGAGTCACAGGCAAAATGGGCAGTTTGGGAAAATGAAAATGTCAGCTCCTTTTTGCTGCTTTAACTCCCCCTATTGCATATGTTTTGAAGTTATGTGAGCTTGTTTCTCAAGTACAATTTATTTCTAAATATTAGTTCCTAGAGATTTTTGGTTTTAAAATGCCTTTTTTTTTTTCCCTGAATGTTTGTATGTCATTGTATTATTTGATATGCAGGGAGACTTAGAAAGAAGGAGTACTAGGAAGAGAATTAGGAGACAGGAAGCTGTCCTTTACTGATGTTCAGCTTCACTGGGACATCAGGCATATGCTGTGTGGACCTGTCTGCAGAAAAATACACTATTAAATGTACACCGTTAAATGCAGAGTATTAATTTTTAGTCAAGATCGGGGTTTTTTTACCCTCTTCTACTGAAAGAAAGACCCATGCCTCAAAAGGAAGCTCAGTAAAAATTGTATCTTTTAAACGTCTTTACCAATGACCTGTAAATAATTTTATTTTGAATTGTTTGGTCAGTTTGATTTCTAGAGGATAAGTGATAGCTTACAGTAATTTTTCACTCTGTTGAAAATAGTATAAGCAGGGTGGGGTTCATTGTAAATACTGTTATGCTTGGGTTTCTTTTTTTTTTTATAGTGCTGAAAAATGAAATAAAAACCATACCCCATAAATTATGTGTATTTTCAAGAGAGGGTTAGTAAAAATGATTACACTTCGAACAGGAAGTGACAATGCTGCAAGAGGGAGTTCCCAGCATTTGAGGATAATAAAATAAAACCCCAACTAAATGCAACAGAGAAATGAATGTTGAATCTCTTGGCCTTAAAAAGAAATCAAGGGTGGTACTGGCCTCATGCAGTTTGATGCTGTTGCAGTAGGATGCTTTTTGAGTAAATAAAACTTAGCAAAAGATGCAAAGACAAGTTTCCATTGATCTTGTTTCCTGTGAGATAACATGCCTGTGCTTATCTGTTTTCATGTCAGTCTGGGGGCTTTCGTGGAAACCATTGTGTTGTGTTTGAAAACCCCGTTGCTGCTCTGGCTGCTCTTTGCTCTTGAGCAGCGACACCCAGCTCTGGGCTCACTGAAGTGTTGGGATATCCTTGGCTTTTGTTTAAGCTACTTAGGTCTGATTACATTATTTTTCTTCTTTTTGTTGTTTTTTGTTTGTTTGTTTGTTTTTTTAATTTCCAGTAAGATGTATGTTTATTCAAACTCAGGACACACCAAATCCAAATAGCTTGAAGTTTATTCCAGGGAAGGAAGTGCTGGAGTCGAGGACTATGGAGTTTTCCACACCAGCTGCAGCATTTTGCTCACCTTTAGCAAGGTATTATTAAACACATCATACTTTGGGGGACCGGTATGGGCTGTGTGTCTGCAACTGATGTTTTTAAGCACAGCTTCTGATCACCCTGCTCCTCCTTATCCTCAGGAGCAGCTTGGTTGGATTTAAATTTTTAATACCGCTTTACTTGTGCATAAAATGAAAGCTGGGCAGACTGTCATTGCTAAAGCACTTTCAGAGCTGTATCGCAGCAGAACGCATCACGGTACAGTGGGGTGTTATAAATCAGTATTGTTGAACAGTTGCTGCATCACCAGTGAGACCTCTGGCCCCAGTTTTGCAAAATCATTCCTGTCAGAGCACTCGTAATTCAAGTAATTACTTGGAAATCATGCCACTTCTCAGAACCGGGAAATAGCATAATGAAGTAGATAGTCCCCAAATACTACAAATTCAATGTAGTAGCATGCTTGCTTTGGCAAATGTCGGTGCTAACCTGAGCTTCAAAGCCAGTGGATTTTTCCTTCACAAAGTTTTATAACATTTCTGTCCAAGGAAAGCCAGTTTTGGCCCATTCTGTCAGGTTGGATCTATACAAGGTCTTGAGAGTTGCAGCATAATCCAGAGTAAGAGCTGCTGAGGTGGGTAGTCCATTGGTATCATCTTGGTGTAGAAGGGGTTTGGAGCACCCTCCCAAGCCTCTCTGGGAATATTTAGAAGCATCTGTTTCTACATGTTTGTTGTTGCTCTCACATCGGCCTCTGAGAAGAAACTCTTACCTGGTTGGTGGGTGGAAGGGCTTCTGTTTGGGGCTGAGATCCAGAAATGCTGCAGTGGGTTAACTCCGGAGAGCCTCCTTTCAGTCAGCTTTGTTTACCTTGGAAGAATTATATGCAAAAGTAGATGCTGTTTCATTTGAAAGCGTCTCCAGGAAGCGTGAGATTATCAAAGGTGAGCACTGACGTTTCCAAAGGTCTCTTGCAGAGCTGTTTTGAGAGCAAACAGGATCTTTAGAAGCACAGCTCTGCCACTTAAAGTAACAAATACAATGTGAAAGGTTTTTGAGGACATCAAAACACGTTAGTGGAATGCTGGAGCTGTAGGATCCGATTATGCCAAAGTGCATCAGGTTGCAGAAGGCAATCAGTTGTCAGAAAGTGGCTTTTTGTTGTCGTATATCTGCTAATAAACGTTTTCATCAAAGAAGATGTGTGTGCTGTCATGTGTCCTGTGGCAGAACAGCTTCATTATGCAGGTTAATGGAAAAAAATTGCCTACTCTGCATCGTTACACCCCAGATTATGGGTTTTGTAGATGGAATACTCATTTATTTTAAAAGGGAATATTCATTTTCCAAAGACGTAATAAAAGCTTTCTGAAGGGGAGGGAGAATTATTTGATTGCAATTTTCATTGTGTAAGTAACTTTAAAATCCAGCTGGTTTAATGATATAAAAGGCCAGTACACATATTGCTGTTGCATGTGTGGAAATTCTCTCAAATGGGGAGTGTGAAATCTCTTCTGTCAGTTCTTGTCACGCATTCCTCTGTGATAACATTTCCAATTCCTTCATTCATTTTTTGATGTTTTCCAGTCTTTCAGGAGAATATATTTTCACCTTCCCTTCCCCCCCTACCCCACCACTAATTAAAGAGCACTCTTACAGCCTTGCGCTGTGTTTAACTTTGGGTGTTTCCTACTTTTAATGATTCCTTTTTTCTTTACTCTTCAGGAGTAGCATTGTTTGTTTATTCTGTAGGTGAATTAACCATTTGTGGAAATTGGTCTTTACGTTCTCATTCTGATTTTTAAAATATATTTAAAATATTGTCAAAAATATGCTCTTTCCTATCATCTAACTTGTTGTGTTGCATTGGATGTGTGTTAATTTACTGCCTCCTTGTTGGGTGCTGTATGGGCCATCTCAAGCAATTTAGTATGAATCCTGAGTATGAATACTTTCCTAAACCTTCACATTTCTCATGTGCCATACAAATGACTAAAAATATTAAAGATTGCTGACAAAGTGAGTTGGTGTGTTAAAGCCTTGCGGACTGCTTGGCACTAGTCCTTTTATTTATTTATTGAAGGCAGTTTTTATTGAGCACAATTGCTTTAAATAACTTGCTTTAATCTGAGAAGCGTTCCTTGTATTTGCGCTACTCGTACCTGAAACAATAGGAACCTACTGATTGATGCTGAAAAATACATTTTTATATACAGAATATAATTTTACCTTTAAAGAGGAACTGGAGAGAGAGTGACTCTTTCACACATCTTGCGGAAAAGTCTTGTAAGATGTGTTTGGTTTTACTACATACACAGCTTCGTGGCAGGATCCCCTTCCTCTTCGTAAACTGTAGGTGAAGTAACGCCGAACTTCTCGTAGTGTTTCTGGTTTTAGTGCTCATTTTTGTCTAGAAATGTATTCTAGAGCTTTTTTCCTGTGCCAGATTAAATTAATCCTTGTTGCCTGAAACGTACGTGCGTTTTGGTGTTTTGTTTTGTTTTGTTTTCCTAACAGACAGTTATTCAAAATCGAAGGAGTTAAAAGCATTTTCTTCGGACCAGACTTCATCACCATCACTAAGGTGAGCTGAGCGGGGGGCGTGGGAGCAGAGGAAATGCAGGGAAGGCTTCCGAAGGAGCGGGATTGCAGGAGTGGGGTGGAGGGATGATGGCCGGGTTGTGTTTGCCCAAGGCGTGGAGCTGAGGGCAGCAGGGATGAGGTGTGGGGTAGGAACCACGCAGTTACGCTCTGACTGCGTGAAGAGCACCAGGCAACTCTGCGAATGACAATTGGGCTTAGAATTAAATGAAACCAAACGAACTTGAGTCTCTGAAACAGTTTGGTTAAAAAAACCTGAAACAGTTTTGGTAAAAACTGGTAAAAATACTCCTAATGCATTTAGAAGACTTTATTTTTCACCTCTTTTTAGTTAATATTGGCATGCAAGCAAGGAAACTTTTCTGTTGACTGTTATAAATTGAGTCTTACTGAACTTTTTTGGCAAAGCTGGACTTGCCAAAGCTCTGAAATCGAATACATGCATCCAATGTGAGAGCTCATTATGATATTTGTAATGCACGAAGGATCTCTGCATAATTTATTATTAGGAGGCAGATACTCTGGTTTTAATATTCATTATTATTTTTTTTATTTCTGATTCTCAAAGGAAAGTGAAGACCTGGATTGGAACTTACTGAAACCAGATATTTATGCAACTATAATGGATTTCTTTGCCTCTGGTTTACCTGTGGTTACTGATGAGGCACCCAGGACAGATACAGGTAAATTGAACTCTTCAGGAAGAGGCCAGTATCTGCCTTTGGGTTTAGTTTTTGTGACATTCAGAAGGGCCTCCCCTTCTCCCTCAGAAAAGCCTGCAAGAGAATTTAAAGTGAAAACTTGCTAGAATTAACAGGAGAGATTTTTCAGAGCATGTATGTTCTCGCAGAAGCAATGCTGTGCTGTTATTTATCCGTGAATATAACGCCTGGGTCGTGTCTGCTGGGCTCGGAGGAGTCTCTCTCTGCTGGAGCTGGGCTGGACTCTGGGCTTTGGCATCGTGGACCATGAGGGTTGGACTAGATGATCTCCAGAGGTCTCTTCCAACCCCATACCATTCTGTGATTCTGTGGTCTGTTACACTTTGTGTGTGTGAAATATTTTTGCAAGTACCGAGGCCGTGTTCAGGAAGCTGTTGGGTGTTGCTGGAGATCCTTTTTGTACAGACACCTACAAAGGCTTTTATTTCCCTCCTTAAATCAAAAAAGGGTGCCCAGGCTTAATGTCCGTGTCTTAATGATAGGTTTATGGTCTTATATGAACACGAAATAGTAACAAGTCTTTTCCAAACAATAGAAAGTACTTGAGACTAGCTTACAGTTTAACTCAAGGGGGTGTATTTTGCCTTTTATTTCCTCATTTGCAACTTAAACAATATTTGCAGTGTTTTAAGGAATATTATGACTGTTGAATTCCTCTCTGTTATGTCTGGATTTAATTTCGATATGAATGTTGGCTTTATTTTATTTGAAAACGTTGTCTTTAAAAATGTTTCTGTGAGACTAACCTTAAAATTGCATCCAGAGCTGCTAAACCCAGATGCATTCATAATTCTTTTCCTGCTGAATTTTTTTAGGTTGCTAGAACATTCCACCTGAGGATCCTGCCTTAACCTTATTCCATCCTTATTGAATGTTAGTTGTCGCTTCCTTTAAAAGGTGGTGCTTCTATTGTCTGCCGAGGCCTTTGCCTGTTGAGGAGAACTCTGAACTAATACTGGTTTTGTCAGCCAGGGATGTAAATAAGGATAATGGAGGAAAAGATACTTACTCTGAATTAAGACTTCTGCCTTTTGGTTTCAGTCATCTCACATTTTTTTAATGTGATTTGGTTCTGCCATTATGGATATGCAGTGTTAGTAATCACATCGGAATTCTCTCCAAGTTCTGATTCACATTTTTCTTTTCCCCAAGCTGCCTCAGAAGAAGATGATGAAGTTGTACTGATGATTAAAGAACTGCTGGATACAAGAATAAGGTAAACCAGGAACATCACTGCTAGATGGAGTGAGTTAGTCTTGGGGTTTGGATTTATTTAGGGACTGGTATGTTTTTCTTTGCTCAGTATCTAGTGTGGGGGTTTAAAGGGCAAAACTGGCCAGAGTTGAGAATGCTGTTCCCTCTGAGTGAAAACTTTGTCTGGTTTTCCTGTTCAAGCAAACTGTGCTGAGCAGAGTCCCTATTGCTAAGTGATTTTAGAACCATGTATAGTCTGACCCTCCACGGTGCTTTTAAACAGGTCCATTGGATTTAACCTGGTTATTTGTAAATGGTGAAAATCTTCACGTTTACAGTAACTGTCTTTTTCTTCTGTTGTATTCATCTGTCTTACTTATACTTGTCCTTCCTTGTCCTTCCCTTGCAAGTATTCCAAAGTAGTTTTTACTCTTGTATCATACTCTAAAGGAAAATTTGCTGGTGGGTTTCCCTCACTGTCTGGGCTTCAATGGATTTTGTCCTCGTATCCTGTTGCAATTTTATTGGTATTCCAACACAACTTGAAGTTAGAAACTGGTGGTAACTAATGAAGTCTCAAGAGTGGCTATGGATCATGTTGTTTACCTGAAGTATATTTTTATGCTCAATAATTGCCTTCCAAAGTGAACTGAAAGGAATAAGTAACTTGACATTTTAGATGCAGGGGAAAATGTCTGCTGTGTTTCTAAAGCTGTGATACCCAATGGCAACATCTTCCCCAGCTCACAAATTTCAGGAACCAGAAACATGTACGTGGGTCAAAATCCCAGAATGCAGTTTAATTTTTCCAGAAGTTATGAACATGGGTTTTTTAATTTCATTTTTTTAGATGCTGCATTTTAAAAGGGATACTTAAAAATACTGTTTGGTTATCTCAGAGCTGACATCGGTACTGGTTCATTTTCCTGAAAGGAAAGAGGGAGAAAAGCAGAAATGAGCTTGAAACATTTTTCCCGAGCATATGTGCTAAATGTTGAAAAATGTAACCCAGATACACTGCTGGGTAAAGCCATGGCAGAAAGCACAGTTCAGGAGACCCTTTGCTGGGTTTAAGCTCCCGATCATATGTCACCCCTTGATTGCCCAGTGCCTTTTGTAACGGGCATTTGGAATTTCTGCCCAAATTTCTGCTTCTCCCCACCTTTTCCTTTCTTTCATTCCCTTCCCCCTGTGCCCCTCAGTGGACCAAGAAGCTGTTGATGGGAATATTAGCAGTATTGTATCTTTCTTCATTTTACTGCAGGATAGTTTACAGAAGCTATATATAAACCAAGGGTACATACAGAGCACTTACTGTTTAATCGTTCAAAAATACATGCTAAGAAGTTGTCAGAAGGTGCAGGATGGAGGGAATGTAGATGTGAAAGGTCCTGTAGTGTGTTTAGAAAAGTTAATTTCCACTAAGAAAGATGGAATTTTTAGTCATGTTCTTTGGCTTTCTGGAATGGGGGTGATTTGCTGTGGTGAGTTGTTAATAAATGGGTCAGATTCATAGATTATTCTCTTAGGAATGAAGCTCTCAAAAGAGTTATTTTGGAAATATATAAAGAACTTCTGTTAGAGTAACTTGGTGGTTTTAGCTTGGTCTGGAAAAATGTTGCTATGGGGATACAGTTACAATGCTGGGCATTTGGTGCTTGCAAAAGGAGACCAGGCTGCAGAAATGCTAATGGTACTGGGTTGTGATCTTACCAGATGCTGGTTTCTTCACTCGTTAGCGGGATTGAGCTTTTATGTAGTTGGAGCTTTTTTCTGTCCTGTGTAAGCTATGGTGAACTGCAGATTTATGGAAGCACTTAAGGACTTCTTGTCACCGTCCCAGGTCAGGTAACAATGCACGTGGATCGTGTGGTAGGACACGTACCCATTGCATTTGGCACATAACAGAGGCAATCATCGTTACATGTGGAGAGAGCCTCAAGGCAAACCAGTATTTCTTTGCAGGCTGAATCGAGCTCTGTTCTAAGCTGCTTAGCCTTGCCTAGAATTTCAATGATTCCTTCCTGTGCTACTGCATTCATTGCAAATACGTTTTGCTCAATATCTTACAGAAAAACAGTAGCCCTCAATGTGAGGGAGTCCAGTGAAGTATGTATGGTTGGAAATTCGAACCAGGTGCTTGTAGAGAAAGAGAGCTGTAGTTCCTATTTTGTGACAGTTCACTGTGTGTATTACATTGAGCTTTACTAAGGATTTCTGGCAGGAGGCATATTTCAGCTATGCTTGCTTTAAATTGAGTATTGTGTTCCATCAGGCCGACAGTGCAAGAAGATGGTGGTGATGTTATTTATAAAGGCTTTGAGGATGGGATTGTGCAGCTGAAGTTGCAGGGTTCGTGCACCAGCTGTCCCAGTTCCATCATCACCCTGAAGAACGGGATACAGAACATGCTCCAGTTCTACATCCCTGAAGTAGAAGGCGTGGAACAGGTGGGTTGGTGAGAGATAACACCTGTTTTCTTTTAAATGGAAAAGAAAGTCCCTTTCCAGCGTGGACAGGTTGGTGGCTCAAGCAAAAGTACAGGAGGTATAGATGCAGTTTTTCCAGGTCAGAAGCTGTATCTTAGCAAAAGATCCAGAACTCTCCAAAGTCTTGTACAACCCCATGCACCAAAATCTGCTGGGGAGTTCCTGGTGGAAAGCAGCTTTGCAGAAAAGGACCTGGGGTGCTGGAGGATGCCAAGTGAACCTGTGCCAGCTGGGTGCCTTCGTGGCAAAGAAGGCTGATGATAGCCAGGGCTGCTTTTAGAGGGTGTTGCCAGCAGGCTGAGGGAGGTGGTCCCTCGTTGGACTTGCCATATGCCCATGTCCCTCTGGCACCGAGGGGCCCAGACCTGGACGCTCTGTGTTTGCCAGTGACTGTTACCTTTGTGCTTTGGGGCCTCTTTGTGATAATTTTGTCCCTTAAAACACCAATTCTTTTACTGCCTCATTAAAAATCTGATACGCTGTAGTGATTGTTTTAGTGGCCTTTGTAATAACGTGGCTGAACTAATAGGAGCTGGTCGAGTTTCCTCCTGGCATTTTTGATTGCCAGTTTCTTACTTTTTTCATGTGACCATTGTCATTCAGCAGCGTAGAATAACTGCTGCTCTCCTTGGGTCCAGCAGGGGTTTAATGTAATAAATTCTCTATGCCATCCTACGGGACTGAGAGTTTAAACTGTTTACCTAAGCTACTTCTGGATTTGTTTTCAGGTTGTTGACGATGATGATGACGTGGAGAAAGAGGCAAATTCTACTTGAACTTGCATCATTTATGGCTGAATACGTATTTACCTCCTGGTGTATGTAAACTATCTTTGTGCCGAGGAACAACCAAATTTGCCTTTCTCTTCAGAAAAATAGTTGCACTTACAGCTGTGAAAATGTACCATCAGTTTAAGCAGTTTGTTCACTAATTTATTAAATGCCCTGCGTTTAAAAAAGAATCCTTTTGCTCTACTTTGTACTATGTCTTAAGAAAGAAATGGCAGGCAGTAAAAGTGGTGATGCATCTCTCCATTGTTCTTTCATAAAAAAAATTCAAGACTGAAAAAAAGAGAAGGTAGAAGTAAAATTTCTTGACTGTTTTTTTGTGCAATAGAATTATTAAATGTTTATTCCCCTAAAGCTCCTTATGGGGCTTGCAGGACTATCTGCCCTTGCTCTGTAATTGGGAAATTCAGGAATGTTAATTTTATCAAGTCTTGTTAAAAAGCTTTTGATTCATATCAGGTTTTTGTGTTTGAAAAATAACCCATAACTTCAGCTCTTCATTTTAGAGAATGTAGTATTGCCATCACTTGTGGAAAGTTACCTGCTTACTCACTACCACTGTGCAAACAATAGCAACAGAAAGGAAAAATGGGAGTTGTTTGTTATGAAAATCCTATCTTCTAAAATAAATGTTAGAAGATGATGATCCTTATCAGCTGTAGTAAATAGACTAATTAGCTTATTTGGAAGTAAAATGTACAGCCACCATTAGTGGTCTGTTTAAACTTGCAAAAGATTCATCTTGATGTTGGAGTATTATGTTGAACATGAATGTGCAGCGCTTAAGGGCACAAATTACATTTGTAGGCTTGCAAAGAAAATGAATGTGTTTACCTGTGCCATATCCTGTTTGTTCCTTCTGCGGTGCCAGAGAGCACAGCGCCTGTGTAACTTGGCTGCCCTGGCTGAGCCAGGGAAGACGTGGCAGAACGGAACCAGTTCCTGTTTTAGGGACTATGGGAAGAGAAATGTTTATTGTCCTGAAACTGAAATACGTAAATCAGGCTTTGCAAGTGCTTCTGTTTCCTTACGCGTGTAGGACAGACTCACTCTGGTGCCTGGCTTTAGCAGATGGCTCTGCTGGTGGAAGTACCGTTTCAGTTTTGTGCTGCCACAGTTGAGCTGAGTTTGGGGTTGTTCTTCAGCTGATGGTTAGAGTCCTGTTCCCTGCCTGCAGGGCTTTGATAGCCCTCCGGTACGTTCCCCTCTTTCACTCCTTGCCAGTGTAATCCCACCGAGTCCCTACACAGGATCAGTTAACTCAGTGGAGAATCTTTTATATAGCGCGCAGATCAGCGTGTGGTAGCCATAAATGTCTTATTACTTGTTAGAAATTTGAAAAGAAATATTTCAGTGAAATATTTCTTCAGATTTTGTGGAGAGTAATAACCTACAGTCATTTAAACTACCCTCTCAGGATTTGAAAGTTGGTTTGAAATGACCATATTTTCTTTACCCTGTTAAAAAGTATGCAGTGCCTGATCTTACAGGTGTATCCATGACAAAATTCCCCTTGAGGTCGGCCCAGACTATCCAAAAGAGAGATTGAACATGGTGGTAACACCTGCACTTCTTTGTCAGCAAACCATAGAATGCCAAGTAATGTGTCTGGTTTCTCAAAAATAGTCCTTTTTGGGCCCAATTTGTCAATTTAATGCACTATATAAGCCAAAACCTAAACAGCAAAGTAGCTGTTTGTGTGTTAAATAAAATGTATGTCTTAAACACGTGGTCTTTCTTATTCAATTAAGAAGTACTAATCTCTCCCAGATAGAGTAAGGATCCAGATCTGCCGCTGTCTCAGTATTTCCAGTCTTGTTTTTAATGGGGTTTCGATTTGCAGAAATGGGACAGAAGGCAGCCTGCCTGCACCGGGCTGGCGATGCAGCGTCTTGTGATTTTGAGACTGAAGAGGTTCCATGTCCAGCCTGTATCCTGTGTGTCCTCCAGTTCCTCAGGCTCTTCCTGTGGAGAGGGAAGCGCCTAACGCTCCTGTGCCACCCCTTTTACCTGCTCCATCCCACTCCAGAGCCAGCTCTTCAGGGCAGTGGTTGCATTTCTACAGCGTGAGGTAATGGGGGGCTCTGCAACTCTGGATGGAGGGGAGCAGGGGCGAGAGGGTGAAGTGCCAGCTCTCACTTGGGGAGCAAAAAGAAACCCAACCCCAGCATTAACAATAACCATAAACTCTAATCCTCTGACAGCCCGGCGTGGTGGAGTCGTCAGTCCAGATCGTTAGGAGTTTCTGTGTGAACCTCCCGGGCTGTGGAACGGATTAGTTCATGGAAAGAATCCCTGTTGGCGAGAGGCGTCCCGTCTCCTCCACCGGCCCAAAAGCCCTTTCACGTTTCCCACACGTCGAGGCAAACAGGGGAGCGACTGTCCGGCCGCGGGCTGAGGCGTTAGCGTGGTGGCCAGTGTGGTACAGAACGGGCTGTTCTCCTCCTTCCTTTTCTAAAAAGGGCTCTTCAGTTCGGGGGCCGGGAAGCCAGGCTGGAATGCTCAGGTTAGCGAGGTTTTTTTGTCTGAAGTTTTTCTATAAATGGCAGTTAGTCATTGCATTTAAAATAGCAATGACTGCTTGAAATTGTTCTTTTTTTTTTTTAAAGAAAAAAACCAAAGAACTTTGGTATTTTTGCTGCTCCACAGATAGGTGCAAAATTGCAATCTGCTGTTCGGCCACTTTTGTTTTCACCTGCATCAGCTGGAGCAAACACCCAGAATCCATTNCGTTCGGCCGCTTTTGTTTTCACCTGCATCAGCTGGAGCAAACACCCAGAATCCATTTCATGTTTCCTGAGCACTCTCTTTCACAGGAGAAGTTGATTACAACTGTCTGAACTCAGGTGGTGAAGCTGGTCACAGGTGGAGACGTGCTTTCTGTCGGGAGGTGACTCGTTCCCCGTTTCTAGGAGGAATGAGCCCGTTTGAGGCAGCCTCTGCTCACACCGTCCTGCGAGGAGCCACCAGCGGCCACAGCCCCCGGTGAGTGGTGTCAGAGCAGGAACCTCCAGCAGAGGACACAGCTCCCCTTACCTGGTGTTAACACCCAAAATGTGTTACATCAGGGGTCACAAAACATACTCTTTTTTTCCAGCAGGTAGTAGTTTACAATCTGTCTAAAATTGGGGACTTCTATTTCAAGTGAAGTATGTTGAGCATGGAGAAGGAAGTGGGTATTTTTTTCCCCAACCATGAACCCTTTTTGTTAATTTTAAAAGGCTTGTGTGTTCAGATAGATTTTGGTTCCCCCAAACTCTCCCCACACCTCGAGGGCTGTGTCCAGTTTTGGGTCCCTCACTCCAAGAAGGGCCTTGAGGGGCTGGAGCGTGTCCAGAGAAGGGCAACGGAGCTGGTGAGGGGTCTGGAGCACAAGGAGAAGGGTCTGGAGAACTTCTGAGGGAACTGGGGGTGTTCAGCCTGGAGAAAAGGAGGCTGAGGGGAGACCTTCTCGCTCTCTACAACTCCCTGAAAGGAGGGTGTAGCCAGGGGGGGTTGGTCTCTTCTCCCAAGGAACAGGCGATGGGACAAGAGGAAATGGCCTCAAGTTGCCCCAGGGAAGGTTCAGGTTGGATATTGGGGAAAATTTTGACCCTGAAAGGGTTCTTAAGCCTTGGAATTGGCTGCCCAGGGAAGTGGTTGAGGCCCCATCCCTGGAGGAATTTAAAAGCCGGGTTGACACAGTGCTTAGAGCCATGGGTTAGTGATGGTTTTTATCAGAGTTGGGTTGATGGTTGAAGTGGATATTTAGTAATTTCCCCATAAAAGCTAGTATTTACCTCCTGTGTAACCTGTTACTCCATTCCGAGGTTTGTGCTGTCTGTGCAGTAGGTGGATTTGCTGCCACACACGGTTTAGGCAGACGTGGATGTGTGACTTAATCCTGAGCAGAGAAATGTGAAAACAGATTATCATACAATCATAGAATGGTCCGGGTTGGAAGGGACCTTTCAGATCATGGAGTCCAACCATCAACCGAATTCTGATAAAAACCATCACTAAACCATGTCCCCCAGCACCACCCCCCCAAAAGGTGGAGGGAGCAGGGGGGTGCACCTCCCC
>JAHREE010146980.1:0-10534 GCA_033628505.1 Tringa tobata | reverse complement strand
CTTCAGGGCATGTTCTAGTGCCCAAGATTATTGGTTTGTGGGCGGGTGTGATGTGGTGGGGTGTTGTGTGTGGTGTTGGTTTTGGTGTGGAGTTTGGTTGGTGGGTGGTGGGCGGTTTTGTGGGTTTTTTTGTTTTTTTGGTTTTTTGGTTGGTTTTTTTTATGTGGTTGGACTCGATGATCTCAGAGGTCCCTTCCAACCATGGAGATTCTGTGATTCTCTGATCAGGCCCTAAATCTTATAGCTTCTTGCAGTCTAGAGGAAAGTGTAATTTAGAGGTTAAAGGCATCACGCTAAAATGCAACAAACGGATGAAAGATCGATTTTGAGACACTATGAGATCTCATGTTGAATTGCAGTGCAAATCTAGATAGTGACCACCTTATAGCGATCATGACAGAGCAGCTCTGTATCACCAGAAACAAGCATAAATGGACAATAGAAACCAAGGCCCCTTTGGAAGATGCAGAAAGTATTCTATGACAAAAGAGTACTGACTGAAAATTTAAAAGTCTCCTTTAACCCTTTTGATCACAGGCATGCACTGGAAGTACATCTTTTCTGCTATCCTGGAAGGGCATAGCAACTGTGGGATAAGGTTTTTCTTGTAAAAAGTCATTTGGAGAATCACAGAATGGTTGAGGTTGGAAGGGACCACTAGAAGTCACCTTGTCCAACCACCGTTCTGAAGCAGGGTCACATAGAGCAAGTTGCCGATAACTATGTCCTGAAGGATCTTGAATATCTCCAAGGAAGGTGACTCCACAACATCTCTGGTAAGGCTATTCCAGTGTTCAGTCACCTTCACAGTAAAAAAGTATTTCCTGATGTTTCAGATAAGCCTTCCTCTGTTTCAGCCTGTTCTCATTGCCTGTGGTCCTGTCATTGGGCACCACTGAGACGAATCTTCTTTGCACCTTCCCTACAGTTATTTATATATGTAGTGTATTGGATATGCATGACAAGGATTTGGTGGTGGAGGGCATTCCAGGCGTGGCATTTGTGAGAAGATGCCAGAAGTTTCCCCTATGTTCGATGGAGCCATTTCCAGCCAGCTCCAAGAGGGACCTGATGCTGGCCAAAGCTGAGCCAATCAGCAACCTTGGTAGGACTTCTCTGATAACATATTTAAGAAAAGGTAAAAAACTACTGTGCAACAGCAGCTGGGAGAGAGGAGTGTGAATATGTGAGAGAAAACAACTATGAAGACACCAAGGTCAGTATAGAAGGAGTGGGAGGTGGCATGGGAGCTCCAGGCACTGGAGCGAAGATTCCGCTGCTGCCCATAGAGGTCCATGGTGGAGCAGATATCCATCCCTCAGCCTATGGAGGACCCCATGCAAGAGCAGGTGGATGTACCCTAAAAGAAGCTGTGACCCCATGGAAACCTGGAACAGGTTCCTGGCAGGAACTGTGGTCCCATGGAGAGGAGCCCACGCAGGAGCACGTTTTCAGGTAGGACTGTGGCCCCACAGGGGACCCACACTGGAGCAGTGTGTTCCAGAAGGACTGCAGCCTGTGGGAAGGCTGCATGCTGGAGCAGTTCGTGAAGAACTGCAGACTGTGGGAAGGAGCGATGGAGAAGTTTGTGAAGGACTGTCTCCCATGTGTGGGACCCCACACAAGCTGGGGAAGAGTGTAAGGAGGAAGGAGCAATAGAGGCAACATGTGATGGAGTGACTGCAACCTCCATTCCCTGTTCCTCTGTGCCACTTGAGGTGAGGTAGAGAAGTCAGGAGTGAAGGTGAACCTGGGAAGAAGGGAGGAGTGGGAGAATGTAGTTTTAGATCTTCCATCATCCTGCTCTGATTTTGATTGGCAATAAATTAAATTAATTTCCCCAAGTCAAATCTGTGTTGCATGTAACAGTAATTGCTGAGTAATTTCCCTGTCCTTATTTAGACCCATAAGCCTTTCATCATATTTTCTCCCCATGCCCAGTTGAGGAGGAGTGATAGAGCACCTTGGTGGGCACCTGGCAGCCAGCCAAAGCCAACCCACCACACACTGATAAGATAATCCTCTGAACTTTCTCTTCTATAGGGTAACCTGTTGCAGTTGTCTTAACCTTACCTCATAGGAGAGATTCCCCTTAATTATCTTTGTAACCCCTCATTAGACTCTTTCCACTACGTCCATATCTCCCTTGTACTTAGGAGCCCAGAACTGGAACCAGTATTCCAGGTGTCATCTCACCAGAACTTAGTAGAGGGAAAGGATCATCTCCCTCTACCTGCTGGTAACATTTCTCTTCACGTAGCCTAGGTCACTGTCAGCCTTCTTGAGGAAAGCGCACGTTTCTGCCTCATGATCAACAAGATGTCCAGCAGGACAACCCAGGTCCTTTTCTGCAAAGCTGCCTTCCAGCTGAGCAGCACCCAGTACAGAGAAATGACCCTGTCCTCTATCCTGGTCCTGTGGTTCTTGGCTGTATGTGGGATCTGTGTCAGGGCAAAGCCCTCACACCACAGGACCCCAGGGTCTGCACTTGTGGGAAGGCACTTGTCTGTGTGTGTGGAGCAGTGGTGCTGTAGAGCACAAGCACCGCTTCAACTCCAGGGCTCTGGAAATGCTAAAGGAGCTTGGTGCCTGGGGGAAGACACCCCACCATGTGTGCTGTGGTTGAACTGGTGTGTGCCATGTGCCATTCAGAGACAACTCACAGATCCTGCTGAGCACAGAATCACATCCCACTGTCACTGCCATATCTCCAAAGAGCTGGGAATATCTCCTCACACAGTATCTCTCTGGACTAGAGCTGCGTTGTGGCACTTGTGGGACTGTAGAGTTATTGGGGCTCAGGAAAGCTGTGCTTGAGGAAGAACAGGCAGCACAGAGCAGTGCTGCATCTCTGGGCACCAGTCACTGCCCTAGGCCTGTCTTCAACCAAGGGGGTGTGGGGTGCACTGAGACAGGGGACTCCAGTATGTGCCCTGCTGTAGCTGATACCAATACTGACTTGTGAACATCTCAGCTCTACATATGTTGGCCAGAGATGGGCCATGCCAGATGCTGGAGGGTGATAGTGCAGCATGGGGAAGCTGGCCTTGCTGCTCATGCCATGGCATGCTGATCGTGATTTCTCATGGTCCTTAGGAATATGGTTTAGTGATTTTTATTGTTGGTTTGTCGGGTTTTTTTTATCAGAGTTAGGTTGATGGTTGGACTAGATGATTTTTAAGGTCCCTTCCAACCTAGACAATTCTATGATTCTATGATTCTAAATCAAGTGATGGAGGGAAGGGGCAGGTGGAATAGGGACCGTGGGCCATCCCCAAAACTATTTACCAATTCTCAATTCCTGCCGTCCTTTGGGAACACTGTCTTCTGAGCCTCCTTGCACAGCACAGCTCCACACAAAGCAAGAGGAACACTCTTCCCCAAGTGTTTGTGGGACTGCTGACCTCCTAGTGCCTCCCACACGCTCACAGTTCCTCTCTGGAGGACAGCAGTTGTCAGGATTCCAGTTCACATGAAATGGTCCGTGGCCAAGGGGGTATTTCTGAGCAAAGTCTCAGCAAGGCAAAGACTGATCGCCATTGGCAGTGGAGTAACTAGGGATGTCTTCCTCAGCTTCAAGAGTCAGTGTCTGAAAGAGGACTCTCTGCAGTCTGTCCCACCCTGCAATGCCTCTAGGAGTGATGAAGGGTTCCTCTGTGCCCCCACCTAATTCCTCCTGCAAAGCAACGGCTTTCTCCTTCTGCAGTCAGTGTGCAGATGGAAAGACCGTGTAAAGGACACAGGCAGGGTTGCAGCAATTGTTTAATGAGTCTAAAGAGGGAAATGGGGTCACACCAAGTGGAGGCCCCCAGTGTGGGGATCGTAAGGAGTAGACAAGAATGTGTTCCCCTTTTGCTGTGGCAGAGTTCCCACAGGGCATCTATTGACCTGCACAGCAAAAGGAGACCAGTCACCTAGCAGTTCCCTCCAGGTTGGCTTCTGGGGTCTCACAACAGGCTTTGGGGGGAACACAAGAAAACAAAGAAAAGAGACAAAAAGGGTGAGTGGAAGACAGGAACAGGAAGGGTAGACATTGGCTGTGTTTTCAGAGAGCCCAGGTTGACATCTTCATGTCTTCCCTTGCAGGGAAAGCCAGAGATGGTCATCTGCCCTTAAAACAATGGCACAAAGTTTGATCCTCTGTCCAGCATGAAGTACTGAATCCTTGTCTGAGGCCGTTGAAAGCATCTTTAGCAAGGGGGACATCTGTTGCCACAGTAGCGGCTGGTAATGCAGGAGAGGTCACAGCAGGGGGAGTTGATGGGCACTCCATCACAGCTGAGGATGCTGCCAACAGCAGCGGAGGTGGAGGATCCCACCACGGTGTTCTGAGGGAAGGAGCTGAGGATGGGACCAGGCAGGGTCACCACCACAGGGGAGGGCTCAATGACAACACACGAGTTCTGGCACTGCCTGACACAGGGCTCATTGCAGCTGTTGGCCAGAGGGGTTGGGCAGCAGGGCTGGCATGGCTGGTTGTAGCAGGACATGTCTCTGGGCAAGAATTGCACCTGGGGGACAGGGTAAGGAGGAAACAAAATAGGGATATACATGAGTATGAGCCTGTCACCACACAGTGGGGACCCAAGGCACAGGCAGGGCCAGGAGATGGAGTCTGTGCAGAGATTTACGAGGGCTTCTTGATGTCATCCTGCCGGGGTCCCAGAAGAGGCATCAGGTATTTTCTGGCTATTTCCCTGCTGATAGCCCAAAAGCTACATTTCTAGCATCCCTCCCTGCCCAATCTTCTCCCCACTTCCCTCTCCCATGACAAGAAGCCCCAAGATCTGCCATAGAAGAGAGCTGATATCAGCTGAGATATCCATTGAGGTAAGACCTTCCTTTAGGGAAAGCAGAGAAGGAGAAGGGGCTTCATACTCACCTGACTTCTAAGGCGAAGGAGGCAAGAGAAGTGGATGTGAGAGAGGAGTTTGGCTGGCTTTTATATTGGACCTTCACTGCCCCAGGCTGCCAGAGGCATCCGTTGCAGAGGTGATTATATGCTGACAAGCTCATCTTGAATGCAAAACATCCCAGCTAATGCTATGGGCTCTGTTTTGGCTTCCCAAATTGCTGTTTTCCCATTTGCTGTTTTATGCTAGGCCCATTCACCAGTGGAGGCATCTGTTGCATGACGGGATGAATGGTCCAAGCATTTTTGGTGCAAAACAAGTCAGTGTGGGCAGAGGACTCATCTCACTTGCTGGTAGAGTCCAGTAAAGGCAAATAATGTCAGTCTGGGTCACTCCTTTGGGGCTCTTTGGGGCCCAGTTGTCAAGAAGTGGCTCAGCTCCACAGTTTGACTTTATTCCACCCATCACTTCTTCTAGGAAAATTCAGCTGGCTGTTTTGCCTTCTACTTTTCTGCATCAGGAAGAGGAGTGTGGATCCTATGTATGGGTCCTTGTCCTTCTCCAGAATGTTCCAGCCCTGCCACAGGCATCCCCTGATGTCCACAGCAGGTTATGGTCCTCCATGTATTCTTGTCTTGTGTACACCTATGTGCAGCTGAGTTTGTGTGAATGCACGTGGATGCAAAAATCTGTGCATGATTCCATGCTGTTGTGCATGAGTGTGTGTTTCTCTCCTCATGAGGCATTGTGTTGCTCTTCTTCAGTCCTCCTTTTTCTACTGCTCCAAAGCTCACACTCTACTGATGATGATTACAGGCTCCAAAAAGGACTGTTTTACACCAGTTTGGATCCATAGTTTAATTCAGTGTAAACAATATTGGGAATGCCTCAGCATGGCTGGAAGTCTCTGTTCCCTGCTTCTCCAGGCTAGGACACAGCTCTCCCCAGGTCTAGGGAGTTAAATATACTTGGGTTTGCTTTATGAACAAGGAGAAAGGCTGAGAAATTCTGCCAAGCTCATTCAGCCTATGCCCAAGTAGATCTACTCCCAGTGCAGTGTCAGTGCTATCTGGTGTGAGACACAGCCCTGCCTGATGTCCAAATCAACGTCAGATGTACCTGTGCAGCTGATCAGCCTGGAGCTGTGTCAGGAAGTAGCTGAGACCTTGGACTGAATAGGTACTGAACTAAAGGAACATGGCATACAGAAAGGGCTGAAGTGCTCAATGGATATTTGTCCTCAGTTTCTACTGGCATGGCTTCTCCTCATATATCTGAGCTTCCTGGTAGACTCTCTGGGAATGTAGCAGCACCCACTGCAAAGGAAAGTATTAAGGAGCTCTTAATACCATTTGAACACAGATAAGTCCATGAGACCAACTAGGATACATCCAAGGGTGTTCAAGGAGCTGAATGCTCAGTGTCCATACAATGTCCCTGAAAAGAATCTCTCAGAAGCCTTTTCTAAACTCATGAAAGCCAAAAAAGTGACTGGGAGCAGCTCATGTGGGTTTCCTGAGGGCAATCAGTGGACCATCCCTGAGGCTATTCCATCCATCCACATTCCTGCTATTCTCCGGAGACATCTTCTGTCCTCTCCTCCTGCCCCAGCACAGCATTGACCGGAGCAGGAGGCACCCTACCCCCATAAGTCTACAGGATGGTTTGTCTCCATGGCCTAGCAGAGAGTCCTAGCTGTCACTTGAGGACAGCAGAGGTTTTTGTAGTGTGACTGGGTAGAGACACTGCAAGGCAAGGGGCAATGGGCGAAGACTAAAACACAGGAAATTCCCTCTCAACATGAGGAAAAATTTCCTCACTTTAAGGGTGCCAGGACACTGGAACAGGCTGCCCAAAGAGATTGTGGAGTCTCCTTCTCTGGAGATGTTCAAAACCTGCCTGCATGCACTGCTGTCCAACCTCCTCTAGATGAACCTGCTTTGGCAGGGGGGTTGGACTAGATGATCTCCAAAGGTCCCATCCAACTCCTACCATTCTGTGATTCATAGAATGGTTCGGATTGGAAGGGACCTTAAAGCTCATCCAGTCCCACCCCTTGCCACAGGCAGGGACACCTCCCACTAGACCAGGTTGCTCAAAACCATCCAGCCTGGTCTTGAACACCTCCAACGGTGGGGCAGCCACAGCTTCTCTGAGCAACCTGCTCCAGTACCTCACCACCCTCACAGGAAAAAATTTCTTCCTAATATCTAATCTAAGTCTCCCCTATTTCAGTTTAAAACCATGACCCCTCATCATGTCACTACATACCATTGTAAATGTACCTGCCATTATCTCCTGTAGGCTCTCTTTAAGTACTGGAAGGCTGCTAGAAGGTCTCCCCGGAGCCTCCTCTTCTCCAGGCTGGACAACCCCAACTCCCTCAGCCTGTCCTCACAGCAGGAGGCTCCAGCTTCCGGAAAGCCTTCATGGCCTTCAGCTGGACCTGTTCAACAGGTCCATGTCCTTCTGTGCTGAGGACTCCAGAGCTGGACACATAACTCCAGAGGGTGTCTCACCAGAGTGGAGCAGAGGGGCAGAATCACCACCCTTGACCTGCTGGCACACTTCTTTTGATGCTAATTTTAAAGCAAATTTTGGATGCTAGGTTTGATTGCCACGTGCTTCGGGGTAGCTGGGGTTGTTTTGCAAACTGCAAAAGGATAGTNACACAAACAATGCCTTGGGCACACCTGGGGCCTTGTCCTTCCCCAGAATGCTGTAGCCCTGGGAAACTTACCAGGGTCAAAAAGAATAAGGCAAAGTTTTGAGTCTGGGGCAGGAACCAACCTGTGCAGTCCTGCTGGCTGGGGACGGGGCATCCAGGAAGCTGATCCACTGAAAATTTTGTGTGGTTTTAGAAGACACACAACTGAACATGACACCACAGTATACCCTTGTACCAAAGAAGGCCAAATGTATCCTGAGCCTAGTTAGTCACCTTGTTGCTATCAGAGTCCAGGAAAGTGATCCTGCCCCTCTGGCCCATTTGTGACCACTTCCAGAGTGCTTCTTCCAGGCTGGGGCTCCTCATGTGTGTGGAGAGGCTGAATGAATTGAGCCTGCTCACCTTGGAGAAGCAATGGTTTAAGGGAGACCTTTTTGCTTTCTACAACTACTTGTTCAGAAGAGACAAAGAAGCGTGGGACTATCACATGGCCCAGCCCCAAGGTGGAGTTGGTGTCAGTGGGTGACAGCAACAGAGAGGAGATTCTGTGGCCAGAGCAGACACCTTGGGCTGGCATTGGACAGTGAGAGGTAGGCTGCGGAGGGTGGGATGTGCAGTGCTGGTGGGGCTGGGTGCAGTGGTACTGGGTGTGCAGGACAAGCATCAGCTGTGGGTAACCATGGCTGCACTCGTTCTTCATGGAGTCTCTCCCCTCCCTGCATTTCTGGAATTTCAGTTCCCTCTTTCACATCTCTGATTCCTCACAGTATATCTTGCATTGTCTCCATCAACTCTGTTGGTATGAGGTTGCTTGCATGTACAACTACCTTTCAAAATACCCGCTCTTTCCTTTGTGCACTCAGCACTTATTGCCCTGAATTTAGCTCTCTGGCCTTCACCCTAACACCCACTCTCCCTGCTAGTGTTCCTCTCTCTCTTCATCCATCCACCATCCACCATCCATCTCTTGACCCATGACTCCATGTACCCACCATCTCTAACCCCTCTTCCTACTCTCTGAGAGCCCTTTCTCATCTTTACCTCTGCTTTCTTCATGTCTGTAGGCACAAATTTGCTTTCCTGCACCTTTCCATTATTCCGTTCTTCCACGTATCCCCTTGTGCATTCAACGTTCATTCTTGTTCAAATTTGGCCCTCTCTGCTACACTGTAATACTCCCAACTCTCCTGTCTACTCTTCCTCTCTTCATCTATCTATCCACGCATCTGACATTCATGCCATCTCTCCATGCATCTATTTCAAATTTCCTTCCAGCCATTTCCCCTTGCTCCACAAAACCACAGCAGGATCAGTCTCTATCCCTGCCCCTGTTGGTACATGTCCCCATCTGTTACAGTACAGCTCTGTCTCACTGACATTTTTCCCAACTATTTCTCTGTGAAACAAGCCATCAGACCTGGGTGATCTTTGGTGATTTTCCTTGTCCTTTCTCAGTAGTGGCTTCTGGTGGAGCCCAGGCGCAGAAGGAGCAGCTGGCAGAGGCCACTGAGGGCACTGGCATCAGCATCAACTGCTCATATCCCAACATACAGTCCACTGAGTTCATGCACTGGTACCATCTGCTCCCTCGCTGAGGCCGCAAACTCCTTGTGAGCAGTCTAAAAGATTCCAAAGTGCTGCTGGATCCACCAGAGCACCTCTCACTGGAGGGTAACCAATGACCAGCACCCTGTGGCTCACCTGGCCCTGACATGGGCAAATTGCAGAAGTGCACCAGGATACACTGGGGGAGGAGTATAAACTGCCACAGGTAGGGCTGGGTGTGTGTGGCAAAGGCAAAGGGAGAGACCCAGCTCAGCCCACCTGTGGACACTGCCGGTCTGCCCACCAGACGAGGGAAAGTTCATCCCTGTCCCCTGCCTCAACTGGGACCTGTTGTGGCAGCCATAGTTGTATTCCAAGGGAACTCCTGGCAGATTTGCAGTCACTGGAGACCAGAAGGCAGCCCACTGTCCTTCTGCCATGGCCTCAACTGAACAATAGGACCCTGAAGGCCTTGTGGGAGCACAGTTATGAATGGGGGCTGCTGTCCCATTAACCCACTTCCTGCAGTCCCTGCCAACTGTGTGAGAAAGGCTCTGGGTAAGAATGGGCAGAGGACTCCTGCTCCAGGCAGCAGACACTAGAAGATAGAAAAATCAAGTAGCCCTTTTACTTGCCTGTGTATCGAGATTCTGGGACCCAGGGTGGGACAAGCGTCTGGAGGCTGTGGGTAATGTGGGGAGGGGAAGGGACACAGAGCAACTGCCTGTACAACAGAGAGCTATGTTTCCATATCCTCCCTCTGCCGGAGTGAGGGAGAGTGTCTGTCCCTGTGTGGCTGGTTTCTGCAGCAGATGCTCTTCAAAGAGAGGCTTATCTTCAGGTTCCGGCTCTATATCCAAAGGAGAAGGGAGAGAGAGTGTGACATAGGGGTCCAGGCACTTCAGTGTGTACCTGGTCCTCTCTCCATCCAGACAGTCCCAGGGACAGGGTGGATATGGGTGGGTGCAGGACTGCCTTCTCTATCTCCTGCAGAGCTGGGTGCAGGCCTGTGCAGCTGGCTAGGTGGTGGATGTTCGAGAGAAGTTCTCAAGGCTTGCCTATATCATCAATGGACAGTATTTAAACCATGAGTCTGTTTTCTCTCTCAAGCCTCTTGTTGTGGTAGAGGTTGGGAGACAGACCCAAAGAGGCTTGCCTGGAGCATCAGGGAGGAAGTTTTGCTCCTCCTCTTAGGCTGTGGTTTAGAGACCTCTTTGATCTGGGAGAGGCAGAAGAGGTGAAGGTGCAAGCATCAGGTCCTTCATGCTGGCATGTCCCTGGGCACCCCATGAAGGCAGAGCGTGACATGTTCCTGATTTTCCTGGCAGCCATGGTGGAACTGACAGGCTTTGGTGAGATGTGGCTTTCAGGCTGGGGAGAATGAGCCAAGAGTTTGTGCAGCTGCTGGTGGAAGTGGGAAGATGTGAGTCCTGACTCCCTGGGGGAACTGGGAGTGTTTCTGTAGAGA
>JAHREE010146953.1:0-10681 GCA_033628505.1 Tringa tobata | reverse complement strand
GTGCCCAAGATTGTTGGTTTGTGTCTGTTTGTGGGTGGGTGTGGTGTTTGGTGTTTGTTTGTGGGGTTTTTTGTGGGGTTTTTTTGTTGTTTTTTTTTTGTGGTTGTACTCGATGATCTCAAAGGTCCCTTCCAACCATGAAGATTCTGTGATTCTGTGAACACCCTGGCCACAGCTCTGCTTGTACACACAGCCCAGCCCAGCGTCTGGGTTTTCATGTCGGTCCTCCAGAGCTGCAACTAACCTTGAGCTAACAGTCCTCCCGCTTTAAACAATGCAGGATGGCTGCCAAGATGAGCTCGGAGACGGAGGATCTCATTCTCCCCCCTCGCCCCGTCCTGGCTGAGCAGCCCAGAGGTTTGATTACCTCTGAAACACACAGCAAAACCTATCAAATTCCTCACGTTCCTGCCGAAGGCCGGGTGGGTTTCCCTACGCCGTGACTGCGGGTTTTTGTTCGGGGGGCAGAGCCTTTTATTGAGATTGCCTCAATTAGTATAATTGTCGCTTTTAAATTCTTAATACACACCAGGGTAATTGCCATACTTTATAAAGCTAACTTAATTAAATAAACAATACTCTAAACGGCAGCTGTCGTTAAGTTTGGACCAACGCTTTCACTCCAAAGGGTCATCTTTAAACTTGTGCGACTCTGCCAGACTCTCACCTATCACACCGCAAATCTATCCCACATTTTCCCCTCAGCTGGGCGTAAAATGGTTTTTGGATAAACTTTAGCACATACGTATCTGTTTCACTGTTGAAAAATGAGAGGCTGGGGGGGAAGCGATGCGGTTTTTTTCCTGTTCTAAAAATATTCGTGCCCCTTCTGGATCACTTCTATTGCCTTCGAGAGAAATGGTAGGTACTCAGCACTTGGCAAGTTGTCTAGGAGCCTCTCGGCTGCCTGATGAAACCAGGTTTTCACTTAGTTATTTCTGAAATTTCAAAGCAAGTATTTGTTTGCACGCACGATAAAAATATTTATCTGAGGGCCTTTTTCTGGCTTTAGGGCATGTGTGCAACAGAAACACCAAAAGAACATTTCCAGGAGACAGACACTGCGAATTGTTTGAGCTCGCATGACAAAGCAGAGCTGGGATTTATTTTCAGTGCGCAGTCATGGGGGGGAACAAGAGCTGCTGAACTCCTTCTGGAAGAGGACAGGGATCCAGTGGAGTTTCGCTGAACCCACCCAGCGCGTACGGGATTATTCGCTGTGCAGGGCCCTGTGTTTTTAATCTGTGTTGAACAACAACTACTTGCAACCAACAGAATCCAACCATACCCGCAGCCGGATCACAGCGAAGGGCTGTTCAAGAAGGAAGGGGAAAAGATGAGGATAAGGCAGTGTCAAAGTTCAAACTGTCCTTTTGCAAATCCGAGCTGGAAGAAACGGATTAAACTACCTAATCACCAACAATTCTCACATCAGGCCCTCGAGCTCAGCAAAAAATTAAGTGTACGGCCTGGCAAATTTCTGAGTGTTATAATCCAGGTGTTGCCGCCGACTTGCTGCAGACCTACTACAAAATTAGAAAAGCCTCCCTTCTTTCCAAGTGCCTGTAGGGCTGCTATGCAGATGGAGTAGTTATAATCCATTAAAAAAATAGTAGATACATAACAGGCTGCACCACCACCCTCCTATAAACAGCTCGGTTATAAAGTTTTGGACATCACACTCACACTAGTGTAGGTGGGGAGAGAGGGCACAGCTCACAGTGTCCTGCCTGGAGCTTTGGCATAGGCAACAGAGATTTGGAAAAGTAATCTAATTATTAAAAGTAACCATAATTATTAAGTCGCATTTCAAAAATTCCTTTCAAATCAAACATCTAATGGAGTACGTGCCACAGAATGAAGCTTTCTACATGGTAAGTCTACAGCATGCCTCCCCTTGCAGGAAGGACACAAGTCCATCGTCCCAGGCAATGCCAACAGCTCACACCCATGCTCCAACCTACTGCAAAGATCACTCATCTCAAAAAAGCTGTTCTCTTGCCGTGCAAGCACACCTGATGTGAAGGCAGTCTTCACTGAAAGAAAACCCTATGTGGTCCTCCACTCTGCTCACTGACAGACAGGTTCCAACTGAGGAGCTTCACAGAGACTCTGAAGGGCAGGGAAGTGACCGAATGGCTTTGCAACGTGGAAGAGAATTACATCAGTCAAGGACAGTGGAAAATGAACAAGTGGCTTCAGAAAAAAACAAAACAACCAAAAACCAAAAACCAACCCTATCAAGAACAGAAGAGTGAAGTGAGGAGGTAGGAAGAAGATGCAGAAACAGGGGAACACCGTGTCCAACAAGCTCATGAGAAAAGTTAAGACAAAGAAGGAAACTTAAATGCAGGTCTGAGCACAGTGGGGATAAAGGAAAGCTACCTAGAAAGAGAAGCAAGTGCAATTAGAGCAGCTGATTATCCTGTAATGGCAGGTCAGACCTTGAAGAAAGCCATCAAACAAGAAAACACTGGAATCGAGTTAGGAAGCTAACATCACGTATTTATTATTTTCAGAAAATGGAATAGTCAAGATGAGCCTAAACATCACCGATGGTCAGAAGGGAAACACGGGTGGAAAGCAAATGGATATCAAGAACAACTCCAACTGTGAGAGCAACTGAAAGCACGAAACAAAGAGAAATAATCCGGGATCATACAATGAAGAACTTCACGCTGTAGTGAACATCTGAACCACAAATCTAGGAGACAAGGCAATTAGCACTGCAGGATTGCACTCTTGCTTCTGAACAGAGGAGCTAGTCAGCAGTGCAGTACTTATGGGTTTGTTTGGTTGGGGTTTTTTTGTTTGTTTGCTTGTTTTGTGGGTTTTTTTGTTGTTGTTTGGGGTGGGGTTTTGTTGTTTTTTGTCCCAAATGATAATCCCCAAATTCAATTAAATGGGTCTCTGTAAACAGAAACCGGTTTGAAGTTCTTCCTTGCTCTCTTCAGGGATCAATAAGGGTGGGATGGGGAACTTTAGCCCATGGCAATGCTGCCACCACGTGGATGTCTCTTCTGACTGCTCAGAAAATGTGTCAAACCAGACACTGGAATAACTCAAATATACTGTGTGGTTCAGTCCCCTCAGATGCCCACAGAACTGATGAATACACAGTACCGTTTATTTATCTATAATCACGGCTATTAGCTATGAATAACAATTATTATTAATCACTATTCTTAATCTTTAATCTTTTTTAGTACTTAAAAAATAGTAAAAATCTTTTTTAGTATCTAAGCTTTTCTCTTAGTCTGCCTTGCCTTTAAAATATGTATGTCCAATAAAGTTAATTTAACCTCTTGTGATGGAATAGTGCCTCATTCTTTTTACACTATCTTCACTATTGTTCACCATTACTTATCAAAGAGTATTAAAAAAGTTATTAAACCACAAAAATAGAAACTTGTTGCTCCACAGCTTTTGTTATGATTGGAGTGATAACAAGTAACACATTTACTTCATGTCTTGCTCTCAGCTTTGGCAGCTTCAAAACCCAGCTCCTGGTAGGGATTTCCAGTTTACATGGAATAGGACCAAAAATTACAGAAGCAGCTTCACTGCAACATCGGGCAAGAGCATTCTCCAACATTTCATGAAATTCCTAATAGTCATTGCAATGTAATGAAATCAGATCACTGGAAAAGCACTCCTGACAGACAGACACACACACACAAGGATAAGCAGTCATCTAGGAATGGATTAAATTCAGGCCACATATGGCAAAACATTGCTAACAGCTGGAGCTATAAAAATCTCAAGCCAGAAAGCAGGATAAAATTTGCACATCCATGTGCAATCAACAGCCCGAGCTGCAGGTTAGCTACGTACACTATTGTCCAGACCAGAAATCAGTCCCCC
This sequence comes from Tringa tobata, assembly GCA_033628505.1. NCBI lineage: Eukaryota > Metazoa > Chordata > Aves > Charadriiformes > Scolopacidae > Tringa > Tringa tobata. The sequence continues at coordinate 6,817 of JAHREE010146953.1, read as the reverse complement.
CCCCAAAAAAAAAGCTCATAACCCAGCAGTCGAATCAGCCAGAAAATTACAAATGCTCCCTTTCTCCCAGCCCCACCACCTTTGGCTGGTATCTTTATTACCTCGCACTTGCCACGGAGACCCGTCTCCTGGAGTCGGGACCAAATGCTCTGGATCCTCCCCGCGTGCTCTGGGTGGCTGTTTGTGTTTCCACAGGTACACTGGTGTTTCAGCATCAAGGTGTCATACACAAGGCCTGCAGCAGAGGTTACAAAATTGCTCTCAGTTAAAAAAAAATAATAATATTGCCAGATATATGGAAAATACCTCTTTTTTTGTTCTTTTTTTTTTTTTCCCCCACTACAGCACTTTATATTCAACTCAACGCTTCTAGACGAAGACAGTGTGTGTTTCACCAGGAGACGCAGAGCTCTAAGAAATGAAAATCCGAGATGCTGCTCCGAGACAGCACCGAAGGTGCAACGATCCCTTCCTCTGGAAAGCCTCAACGGATCCGGAAAAGACTTAGTCACCAACATCTCTGTAGGCCGAGAGAAGGAGGTGACAACCGAGTACAGATGTGCCAGCGGCGCAGGAACGTGATCTCAGAGGGGACTGACTCGCAGCTTTTCCACAGGTTTTAGAACTGCTGCTAAAATTACCCCAGGGTTTAGGATTAAAAACCAGAAGGAACAGGTTGTTAGCGGGCACTGTATTTCATAAAATAGTTTGTACTGAAGCCTTTGCATCAACATTATTTGACAACGTGCTAATTAAGGCTATTAGCACACACTGGGGCATAATTATTCAGCACGATATGTAGGTATTTAGCGGTGTTGTTTCATTTGAACGTGGGAGTAAGGCAGCTAAATCCCCTTGCATTACCAAGTATTTATGGCATGACAACGGCGTAGGAGACTGATTCATGCTCCGGAGTTGCCCGGGTATGTCTTTGGAAGGGGAGTTAGGATTTCGTAGCCAATGTTCCACTGGAGGAAAACAGCAGGTCCTCCATAGCTCTGTAGCCCTGGTGACAAAATACCTTTTTTCATTCAAGCAAAAGAGATACAGTCAAATGTTTAAATCTACCCTTCCCTTCAGCCAGAAGCTCTGAAAAACAGAATAAAAGGGTTTGGTTTGTTGGGGTTTTTTTTGCCAAGGACTAAGGTTTCTCGCAAGAAATATCTGTCTGAAAGCACAGTATAAAGTTGCAAATCAAAGGTCTTGACGAGAATCCAAATGCCTTTGAATTAGCAGAGGAGGCAGGAGCTGCTCCTGATGTTGAAGGGTCTGCACCCCAACCGAAATCCCCCCTCTGAAAGCCCAGAGGAGCACCCCTACGCTGCAGCCAGTGCCGCAAACACAGCCCAAGGAGCTTAACGGAGCTGGCTTTTCACGTAGCCAGTTCAAGTACCAATAAACAGCACAATTTGCAGCTGCACGGAGTTCAAAGGGGCTTGTAGGAAACCAGACTCTGAGAACATCCACAGCCACGTGGCCTGGAGCTGAGCACTGTGCTGCTGGGTGTACCCAAGCTTGGCTCCAGCTGCAGTCACACCTTCTGACTGAGTGTAGACATGTTCTGCCACTGAAAAACTTGGCTTTCCCCTCGGAGGCAAACCCTGGCACTGACATTTTCAGGTATTCAGCCTCAGAGAATGCATCTGGCAGTTCCTTGCTTTGCTGCAGGTGAGAGCAAAGAAGAAAAAGAAAAAAAAAACAAACCAAAAACCCCAAACAAACCCAAACCACATTCACTTCTAGGAAGAGAAAAGAGCACTGGTTAATTGAACTGTCTTTGGGTTAGCCAAAGTTCAGTTAAGTAAGATCATGCTGCAAAGCCCTGTAGAGGTCTCCCGTCTTTGATTCACGGTATCGAACTTCATCAGGAGCTGCTGGGCAAAGCCAAGCACTGTAAATGTCACCTGAGAAGAAGCCGTACCTCAGTGGTAAGGTTGGCTGGCCACGAGAACTCCCCAGTCTTGAGTTCATTTAAACTAGTGCAAGGTCTGTAGCAACCTCGCCTCTGAGGTTAATTTATTTTTGAAGGAAACTCATCTTCGGGTGACGTCATGCATTTTGACAAAGTACCTGCTACCCAAAAGAACCCCATGCAGATGTCCTCCCTGACCATATGGACTGCACTAGGTTTGAATCATTCATATTAATGGTAAGAAAGCAATTCTGCCTTCTCTGACTTCCAGGCACATCTACAGGGACTACAACTAAGCTTCATACATTTAAAGCCGAAAGGCGCACGCGTGTATATTTGACATACATATTCAGAGTCAACAACTAGCCTTGAACTTAAACCAAAAGAAGTGCAAGCAGCAAGTCATTCAACAGATTGCTTCTGACGTGTCTGGGCGCAGCTTTGGCTCCCTTCAGTCCACCTCTGCTGGTGACATCAAGGAGGGCCAGGACTGCACCCTCTGAGGTCACTGACCTTAGAGACCAAGGAACTAAAAGATGGCGCAATGGTGATGGCCAAAGAGAAGGGCAACGGGAAAGCACACTGCATGGAGCACAGGCAAGAGAGTGCATCAGAGAATTCACTAATGGAAGTGGGAGAAGTAAAATATAAGATAGGAAAGCTAAGAAGCAAAGCTGCACTGCATTTGTAGAGGACACTCCAACATGGAGATAAGTCTGAAGCTAGTTCATGCAGTACCTTCACCAGTTTGTGGAAAAACCCAAGCATTTTCAAGCTGTGCATTTTAAGCAGCCTTTTCTTGCTCACCTCCCAGATGGTGCTTAACATTGTTGCTCTAACAGATCTTTTTGCTACTTGGGAGCTGGGCACAACCTGGCAGTGAATTGTACTGAATGCACTACAAAGTTGGAAGGGGTCTGAGACCATTTAAATAGTTGATATGTGAATCTGTGTTGCAAGTTTCTTTTCAAAGGGTGTTTTCCCCAAGTCTTTAAGTTTTAAATAGCAATTCCTGAAAAACTGTCGTGATGCAACTCTAGATATATAGGTAAAGCAATGCCTAGCCAGCTTAAATGTCTCCACTTTGTACCTGGGTAACCCTAGAGCCTGGTAGAGGCTCTAGGGTTGTTGTTTCAGCCAACAACTGTTGGCCAACAAGCTGTTGAAGCCAACAAGTTGTTGTTTTCAGCTCTAGGGTTGTTGTTTCAGCCAACACACCTGAAACCAAAGAGAAACGCGAATGAAAAAGCAGCTTTACGCATTGATTTTATATTCTTCCCTTCCTCCTTTGTCTTCCTACAGTGCAGCAGATCTGTCAGCTATCTCCCTTTTGTTTTTTTTTTTTTTTTTTGGAGGAACTTTGGTGTGAGCTCAGAAGTAGGCAGTGGCATTTATCAGCTCACCTTCCTTGGTACCAGCTAAGAGAGAAAAAATAGAGGGAGCTGGGGGCGAGATCCCTGGCCACACAAACCAGCTCCTCCTCATCTGCATCACCAAGCACCAAAAAGCTTCACATGTTTGAAATACAGTGGATTTTGGTAACTGAGCTTATTCTATGTGGACAGATGGAGGGGTTAAAGGAAAAGTTTTGAGAAAAGGGAGTGATAGGATGCCTACTCATCTCTATTTATCAATGGAGACTACAGTGGGGTTTATGTAATTTGATTGACTTATAAAGTTTTGCCTTTCCCAGTGATTCAGTGCTAAGAGCAGTGTCTCAATGAAGCTATTCCATACTGTAATCACACGTCACTCAACATTTCTCTTTTTTAAAAACTAAACCACTGGAAAGAAGGGATTTGTTCCAAATTCCTTCCTGTGGTTGGGGACACTCAGATGAAGACACACACACAAAGGAAAGTCTGGCAATTTAAGCTTAAAATACAAAACTACATTGGCCATTACAAGTTAAATTAAGTGGTGCTGGAAGCAATAGTCTTTAAGACAAGAGAGGAATAATTTTTAAAGGTCAGCACTAAAGCATAACCAACGTGCTTTTCTTGGCAGAACAAACATGTGATTTGAGGTTCAGATAATTATATTGCTCTGCACAGGAGAGAATAAATGCCTTCATCAGAAACGAAAAATACTTTAATGCAGAACCATCAGAATAATTTGTGGAACCATTTTTACAGGAGATCAAAGACTGGATAATTGGAGCTATGCAAATTAATGGCCTAACCTGAGAAGTCTTATTCAAGTGTGTAGAACGGTGCATGCAGAAGTATTCATTAAAGTCAAGGGGGCTACTTGTGCTAGCGAGGACAAGTTCAAGGACTAGCTTTCTTTTATATGCTAGTAGGAAGGAAAATTAAATGTCATGCTTCGGGACATAAAACTGATTGCTTGAAGAAGTCAGGAAGGGCACTGTGTTCACTTTCATGTGGAGTAATGCGCATCATGTTTGAGAGGTGCATTATGTTGTTCTTTCCCTATACCTTTGAAGTCTCAGGTATTGGTCACTGAGAGAGACAGGAAAATAAATTATACATAAACCCCAGAATTTCCAGCTGTCTGGTCCTAACTCCGTCCAGAGGAAGCATTAGCATTTTCTGTATAATGTCCCAAACATGAAAGTGATGAACAATCACAACAATAACTGATCTCCTGAGAGCCACATTCGTGTTAGAATGATCATGGTTGACTTCACTAGGGCCATTGAACGAGGTTTGTTTTTTCCAGCCCTCTCACAAAATGATCAGAACAATTTAAATCTTAATTTCTCTGAAATCCAAAGTACGTGATCATGACAGAACCGGTGTCCAAGGCAGTTCACTTATCACACAGATGGATTTTCCTAGTAAAAAAGAAGCCCGATGCACTCCGGCACTGCTTGCTTTGAAAAATACCCAAGACTTTAATTTCCTGCCTTTCAAAGAACAGTTCAATCCTAGTGATTAAGCTTTAGTATCCACCTCCCAAAACACAATCTCCGACACATCATGGACAACTTCAAGAAAACATTAGCAATCTAACTCGCACACACGTGCTCAACAGCTGAAATCCCTGCCTTTCCTCTCCCTGCTTGCATGCCACAGAGTAGCAGGCTCTTCTTTTCCTGACACCGTTAAGCAGATAGTGACTAATTAAACTAGTAGTAGATAGGCTAATTAAACTAGTCCTTCACCTTACATAAATGGTAGGGCTTTGACGTAAGGTGAAGGACTAACTTTTATGCTTTGCACATTTATTAGTGCCAGCAGATTTCCAACACCACTTTCTCCCTTGAAAGCATTTTATTATGGTTTTCCTCCTCCTTTCACCTAGCATAAATGTAGAGAACTGCATGAGATAGAAGGCAATCTAAAAAATACAGCCCTTGCAGTCTTAACGTGGACCAATGCTGTGAAAAGGATATTTAGCAGGTGACATACATTAAGCATTCTTCATGTCATTGCACTGGATTGTGCAGTGATATATAAAAGCAATGTGATACTCCGTCTCCTATTTAAGCCACTTTTTTTTTTTAAACCCTGCCTCCAAGGAAAATAAATCATAATGTGTCTTTTCAAAGCAGCACGATTCTCAAATGTGCATTCCTACTGTTACCTGTAATTTTAAATGAAACTTAGAGGCACATATCTGAGTCAAACTTATATCCTCTGGTAGGAAATATTATTGTATGTTCAAAGTCTTGTGGATGATTGACAAGGCAACTTAAATACTGGAGAAGGCGAAGGGAAAAAACAGAAGGAATGAATAATCTCTAAAAGTAGGGCCAGGCTTCCTTTTTTTTTTAAAGGATGAACGTTTGGATCTAAGAGTCTTAGATGCTCAAGTTTCATCTGGTTTGACCATGGGCCAGGGGATTTGCATCCTTGGCAAAAGCCAAAATCTAGAATAATCTTACTATAACCAATCGCACTAGAAGTGCACCTTTGCTGAAATTCAAGGTTTCAATATTAACAACAAATAGAGAATTCAAGGGCTGATTTGCAAAAATGAGATACTACTACGGTTTTTACAGAGCTCATTGCATGTTATTCCCATCCTGCAGCTAGCAGGTGAAGAACAAAGTCATATTTAACATATCACTACTACTAAACCAGTGTCTGAAAATAAACCTGATTCACAGTGCTGATTTTAATGATGCAAAAAGTGTGGGTTAAATAAGAATAAATGGAAGAGAGAAACAAAATCATGAGTTGCTCTTATTTGGGCGTTTTGAATTAATTTTTTTTTTCCCCTTCCTTTTCCTGGAGCACACATCACATTGCAAAATGTTCATTCACAAAACAGAGCTTGACATTTGGGGAAGAAGGCAGACTCCAAAATAAGCCCGCCTAATCACCCAACATAGGGTTTGAAAAGTTGCACATCAGTTAACTTTCATCTGTTACTAGGCTACTGAATAGACAGAAAGGATTTTGGTGGAAAAAAAGTTGGTTGTCAGGATTCAGGAAGAGTAATTATTTTTCACCTTTAACTTTTGTGGGGAGGTTAACACCTTTTTTGCACACTTTGTAGACAAGTGCAGAACTGCACTCAATTTTCCTTGGAGAAGAATACCCAACAGGTAAGAAAACACTCTTCAGCTTGTTTCTGCACTCTGACAACTTGAAATAATCAACTCGCCTTCCCTTTTCCTAACCTATAGGCACAGACTCCTGGGCAGAGACTGCGTTTCAGAAGGAGGGTTAGGCTGGCACAGAGCTCGGGGTGGATAACTTATGGCAGGAGATTGAGCAGGGACTGGAGAAGGTGCAGAAAATACAGCCAACAGACACCGCATCTGGCACGCTGTCCTTCTTCAATAACATTGCCTCCCTCCGCCTTGCATCTAAATCAGCTTTGCCACAGCATATGACTCATTCTTTTTTTTTTTCTGGAGATACATAATTAAAGTACTGTGCTGTGCTTCTATTGATTTTTGCAGGTTATTTTCTGTCTGGACTGTAGGGTGTC